>NW_023608763.1:0-26170 GCF_013339725.1 Rhipicephalus microplus | reverse complement strand
CGCACAAAATAACGAAACACCTTGTGAAGAAACACCAACAAGGACACAATGGTATTCGAACCCGTATCCCCTGCGTACCAGTTCAGCTCTTTAACGCCTAGCCGTTGCGGTACCTGGAACTCCTTTCTAAATTGGCCTTCCGCAGGCGTGATGCATAGAAATTAATTGCGTTACTATGAGTTACAATGTATTTTGAAGCATCAAACAAACAACATACTGAAAATTGAGAAACGAGAGGTTGTCCAATGCTCCAACCCTTCACAAAACTTGGTGTTTATAACCTTTTATCTTTGGTGCATACTTATTTTGGATTATCGTGGCAATTAATATTCTTCTGGCAAAATTTTCTATTGTTTACAGTCAGCCACAGCACAAAAAATTAGCACAAAATTCTTGCAAGTGTGGATCAGGTACCCCACGTTTTTTTGAATGACGAAAGAAGACATAGTGATTGCCTGTCTACCACATGATGACTAATGGTGTAGTGGTTACCCTGCAAGTGTGCTTCAAGCAGGTATCCAAAGAGTGTTGAAGAAAGACTCTGGAAGGGCACTTTTCCCGCTTTCTCTGTGACTGGAGGAGCTGCAAGAGCGGCCTTTCGTAGTTTTTTTTTTCGGATCTGATACGCACTTGTAAAATATTTTCTGGCAATTTTTCCTGCAGTGCTGGCGATAACGAAGAATTAGGCCCGAATTGGGTTTCCACCACAGTTATTATTGTGACGCCTGGTTGTTCCTCTGCTGTTATAAAACGCTTTAATACCCATATTACTGCGATTCCTTTCCCGATATCAGGCCTGCGTAAAACAAGTTTACAAGCGAATGAAGCACTAGCGTGGCTCAGTGGTAGAATCGTGTGCTAGCACGCAGGGTGCCTGTGTTCAAATCCCACTGCTTTTTCGGTAGTTAGTTATATGTTCTACTCCTTGTGTGACGCCAACAAGGGTTCTTAATGGTCAAATAAACGATGATGGTGATGAAGAGCTAGCTCAGAGCAAAATGTCCGTTATGTGAAAAAGCAGCGACTTTCGCCGCTCTACAAGAACCGGCATATTACCCCCGACGTGTGAACGTGCACGAATACTATTCCAAATGCTCTCAGTCACATACTTCGAGTAATAATTTGCGTTTGTGTTTGCACTTTTATGCATTTTTGATGAATGACTATTGCTGAAAGGGAGCTAAACGATTTTGCGATACATCTTAGCCGCGAAATTTTAGTATATGCAGCAGGGGGCAATGACTCCCATACTCAAATAAACCTTTATTTGCCTCAAGCTTAGTCAACTTGCATCTTAATTGCAGCCTGAAATTGATGTACGAAAATGAACATCTGCCATCATTCAATACGAACACAAAATTCCCATCAGAAAAATTTGCGACTGTATCTGGTACTGTGAGCCGAAGCCATCATGTATCATCAGCGGTAATTATGTTGTATCGAAATGAAACACTAATTGACGGTTATGAATTAAATTTTCAGAGAAAACGACCTGTTTGATTTGGAGCACACAAACTGATTTCAAGAAACTGAAAAGAGAGTGCGTGTTTGTTGCTGAACAATTCTGTGAACAGCCAAGTCAGTTCACATCAAGCCTTCAGGAATGTGCCAGAACGTAATCTCATAGTTATGCCACTGGCATCAACTTCCTGGGAACCTACCTCTCCTAAATTGCCTTCCAAGGACATTCTTGCAAACAAATCGCAAATTTTTTTTATTTTGGGTACTAATAGAGTTGCCTAATAAAATGCAAGTTAGTATATGTTGTTTTGTCCTTGTTTCTTGATGTCATTTCACCATTAGGCTAGCAAATGTTAATGCAACTGAGGTAAACAGCTGCCGCTGCAGCGATTCCGGCACCAGCTCCGGTGTCAGCGTCGTTGTTTGTGAGCGAAAAATGCTCATCTTGCCTGCGGCAGAAATAAAGAAAAAGCCACCAATCTCCAAGATAGAATAAAATATAGGCGTCTATAAGACAGGCAGGATATAGGTGGCAGAGTCATTCATACTGCTTGAACCTTCTTAGAAAAGAAATGCTATATATGACAGCCGCGTATTCGAAAGAGTCTCCTGAACGCATTTAGTATTCCGTGGAAAAACCAACGATCCAGGCCAGGTGTCAGAACCTGTGGATTGAGAAACAAGTGCTAAATTTGCCAACACATAAAATAGGCACCACACACTGACAAGAGGGAGGTCCATTTCTCGAACCAACCCATCGTAAATTCGTTGGCGTTTGCCGTCAGAGGCACGCTGAAAACAGACGCGCGCCCTCGTTTCTTGTGAACCCCTATCATAATCCACCCACCTATGCAGAAAAGAATATGGATATGGAAAAGGTTTGGATATGCACGCATCGCGTACTATTTTGACCAGCCCCTTTTCATTATTGTTATTTTTTCCGCTAAGCTTTTTGTTCCGGCGCCGCAATCAGGTAAACTCGAGTGCACGGTACCTATAGCGCGAAGAGCTCTTCGGTCAGCTGCAAAAACATCAACAAAATGAGCACTTGCGGATGTTCGCGTGTTTCCTTACGGGGCTGTAATGGTCCCCTTGCCGATACACAAAAGGCAGAGTTATGTTGTAGAGGGTAATGAATGACTCTGCATGCACTAAATATTGTAGCACAGCTTAGAACAGGCAATGTTAGGCGCAGAAATTCGTTGCTTAAGGACACGGTTGAGGCATGCAAAAAGACCAAACACAAAGCTAGCATTAGAGAAGGCGATTTGCACGGAACGCGACTGCGCTATCGCAATCTATTCTGGAACGCCGAGCCCTAGCTTTCTCCCAATTTTAACTCGTGTTTTCTTTTCTTCTCTGCGTAGAGATTGCCTACCTTGCTCTATATCGCCACTGTACCAAAAGCATCGATTATACAATGAGATACTGAGGAGAATGTTGGTATCTCTAACAGAATTTTTAGAGTTTTTATCGTACAATAAAAAATATTCCTGTTGAACAACCTCTAGAAATAATAAACGATGAAAGGAAAGAAGACAAATTAGTGAAACCCCGAACTTGCAGGAACCTCTTGTAAAATTGTCTGCGCTGCTTAACCTTCTTTGTGAACCTTCCCTCTCTGTCACCGATTTCAGAAGCGCATTACAACATACCATTGCCCTCTCTTGTGCTTGCCTTAGTTTGCGCTGCCGCTTGACCATGATGCTCACCGAATTACTCTTTCGTCTCCTGCTGATCCCCTGATTATTGCTCTCTGTAGTGCGGGCGCTTAGGAGAAAAAAAAAAGTGTTTTGAAATGGGCCAGCGTATTACTTTCTAAAAACCTGTGCCAACCTTTTCCTTGCTATACGTACTATGTCATGTGCATATCAAAGACCGTCAATTTGATATATTCGATATAGAGGCAAGGAGACTGAAGATCGTCAAGTCCCTGGCAGATGGTTATCACGTCCTAGGTGGTGGCAGGATTTTGCGTGGCGAGGGCGTTAAAGATAACGGTGTTGATGCTTTTTATAATGTGGCGTAGTTGGTCGTTCTGAGACATGATGGAGTTAAGACGCTTGCGCAGTGCAAGGACATCCTTAGTATACGAGGTGTAAGATTCACCCAGCAGCTTCGTGCGTTCAGCGAGCTTTTTCTTTGCTGCCTCAGCATGATGTGTAGGGTCACCAAAAATCTGACGAGGTCGCTGCTCGAAAGTGTCCCACTCGGTAAGAACCGGGTTTTGGCAACATAGCACGTAAAATGGGACGCTGCGAGAGTTTTGTGGGTTGTCCAACCTGTTGAAATCGTTGACGAAGTTGTAGTTCTTGATCCAATCTTCTACATCATCGCTTCGGAGACTGGAAAACACAGGTTGATCATGCAGGCGAATGTGTTTGGGTGAAGCGGGTGCCGGTGGTTTCAAGAGGATGGCGACGTTGGATGGGCCAGGGTTTTCTTGGGCCGCCATAACAGGGGGTGGTATGCGACGACCCGAGCGGGGCTCCAGCGAGAACGGGTGGGAGGACTTGGGGGAACGAAAAACACCTCTACCACTTGTTAGGAACCGGTTTATTCTGCCATGATCGAGCTAAATGAAACTGGTGATGATATTTAGAGATGATAAAGATGAACAGGTGATGCTAATATCTAAAAAATTGAAGAGTCAGTAGAATGTTGTGGACACAATATATCATCATCATCATCAGCCTGACTACGTCCACTGCAGGACAAAGGCCTCTCCCATGTTCCGCCAGTTAACCCGGTCCTGTGCTTGCTGCTGCCAATTTATACCCGCAAACTTCTTAATCTCATCTGCCCACCTGACCTTCTGTCTCCCCCTAACCCGCTTCCCTTCTCTGAGAATCCAGTCAGTTACCCTCAATGACCAGCGGTTATCCTGTCTACGCGCTACATGCCCTGCCCATGTCCATTTCTTCTTCTTGATTTCAGCTATGATATCCTTAACCCCCGTTTGCTCCCTAATCCACTCTGCTCTCTTCTTGTCTCTTAAGGTTACACCTACCATTTTTCTTTCCATTGCTCGCTGCGTCGTCCTCAATTTAAGCTGAACCCTCTTTGTAAGTCTCCAGGTTTCTGCTCCGTAGCTAAGTACCGGCAAGATACAGCTGTTATATACCTTCCTCTTGAGGGATATTGGCAATCTACCTGTCATAATTTGAGAGTGCTTGCCGAATGTGCTCCACCCCATTCTCATTCTTCTAGTTACTTCAATCTCGTGGTTCGGCTCTGCGGTTATTACCTGCCCTAAGTAGACATAGTCTTTTACAACTTCAAGTGCACTATTACCTATCTCGAAGCGCTGCTCCTTGCCGAGGTTGTTGTACATTACTTTAGTTTTCTGCAGATTAATTTTAAGACCCACCTTTCTGATCTCCTTGTCTAACTCCGTAATCATGAGTTGCGATTCGTCCCCCGAGTTACTCAGCAATGCAATGTCATCGGCGAAGCGCAGGTTACTAAGGTATTCTCCATTGACTCTTATCCCTAACTGTTCCCATTCTAGGCTTCTGAAAACCTCCTGTAAGCACGCGGTAAATAGCATTGGGGAAATTGTGTCCCCCTGCCTTACACCCTTCTTGATTGGTATTCTGTCGCTTTCTTTATAAAGCACTATGGTAGCAGTTGATCCCGTGTAGATTTCTTCCAGAATGTTTATATATACTTCATCTACGCCCTGATTCCGCAGTGTTTGCATGACGGCTGATATTTCTACTGAATCAAACGCCTTCTCGTAATCTATGAAGGCTATGTATAGGGGTTGGTTATACTCCATTTCTCTATTACCTGATTGATAGTATGAATGTGGTCGATTGTTGAGTAGCCTGTTCGAAATCCTGCTTGTTCCTTTGGTTGATTGAATTCTAATGTTTTCTTTACTCTGTTAGCAATTACCTTTGTAAATAGCTTGTGCACTACAGAGAGCAAGCTGATCGGCCTGTAATTCTTCAAGTCCTTGTCATCTTTTTTCTTATGTATTAAGATGATGTTAGCGTTCTTCCAAGACTCTGGTACCCTTCCCGTCAGGAGACACCTCCTAAACAGGGTGGCTCGTTTTTCTAACACAATCTGTCCTCCATCTTTCAGCAGATCTCATGTTACCTGATCCTCACCAGCAGCTTTGCCTCTTTGCATGCTCTCCAAAGCTTTTCTGACTTCTTCTATCATTACTGGTGGGGTGTCGTCTGGGTTACTGCTAGTTCCTATATTATTAAGGTCGTGGTTGTCTCGGCTACTGTACAGATCTCTGTAAAACTCCTCCGCTATTTTAACTATCCTATTCATATTGGTAGTTATTTTGCCTTCTTTGTCCCTTAGTGCATACATCCTACTTTTGCCTATTCCAAGTTTTTTCTTCACTGCTTTGAAGCTTCCTCCGTTTTTCAGAGCGTGTTCAATTCTCTCCATGTTATACCTTCTCACATCGCATACTTTACGTCTAATAATCAACTTTGAAAGCTCTGCTAGTTCTATTTCGTCTGTTGTACTTGACACTTTCATGGTTTGACGCTTCTTAATTAGGTTCTTCGTTTCCTGGGAAAGCTTGCCAGTGTCCTGTCTAACTACCCTGCCTCCAACTTCCACTGCACACTCCGTAATAATACTCGTCAGATTATCATTCATTGTATCTACGCTAAGGTTGGTTTCCTCACTAAGAGCCGAGTACCTGTTCTGCAGCGACACTCTGAATTCCTGTACTTTCCCTCTCAGTGCTAGCTGATTGATTGGCTTCTTGCGTATCAGTTTCTCTCGTTCCTTCTTCAAGTCTAGGCGAATTCGAGACCGTACCATTCTATGGTCACTGCATCGTATCTTGCCAATCACTTCCACATCCTGCACGATTCCAGGGTGTGCACTCATTATAAAGTCTATTTCGTTCTTATTTTCGCCATTAGGGCTCCTCCATGTCCACTTGCGGTTTTCTCGTTTTCGGTAGAAGGTATTCAAAATCCGTAAATTATTGCGTTCTGCGAATTCTACTAGTAGCTCTCCTCTGGCGTTTCTCACTCGCCCATCACTATAGTATACTGTGTTTTTACCTTACTCATTGCCGATTCCACGTCTTCATAGAAGCTTTCAACTGAAGCGTCATCATGGCTGGATGTAGGCGCGTAAGCCTGTACTACCTTCATCTTGTATCTTTTATTCAGTTTAATTAAGATACCTACCACCCTTTCATTATTGCTATAGTATTCCTCTATGTTGCCAGCTATGTTTCTGTGAATTAGAAACCCCACTCCCAGTTTTCTTCTGTCTGCCAAGCCCCTGTAGCAAAGGACGTGCCCATTCTGTAGCACCGTATAGGCCTCATCTGTCCTCCTAACCTCACTGAGCCCTATTATATCCCATTTAACACCCTCTAGCTCCTCGAATAGTACAGCTAGACTTCCCTCACTAGATAAGGTTCTAGCATTAAACGTTGCCAAGTTCAGGTTCCAATGGCGGCCTGTCCGGATCCAGAGATTCTTAGCACCCTCTGCTGCGTTGCAGATCTGACCGCCGCCGTGGTCAGTTGCTTCGCAGCTGCTGGAGACTGAGGGCCGTGAGTTATTTGACGTAAGCATGTGGGAGGTAGTGGCCAGATACTGCACCAGGGTGGCCAATCCTTCTCTGGTGAGGGAGTGCGTTCTCGGTGGTGTTTGCCGGTGAGGCCACACCCCAGGCCTCTTAATGCAGTTCCATCAACACGCGGATTTTTTTTAATCCGGTTGGGAACTGCGCGGTACCGGGATTTTAACCACGGACCTCTTGCATGCGAGGCGGATGTTCTAACCACTACGCCGTCGCCCTAGCACCATGTAGCAAAACTCTATTTGAGAAAACTACAACGGCTAAATGAAGCAGAACTCAGCATCATTACATTCCATGCCGGTCGAGTTTGGACTACTTGCAGTGCAACTGCTTATAGGGAACGACAGGCTATAATGCAGTCGTTTCTTACTCCTGTTTAGTCTTCAATGGAACTCCACAAATGCGCATATTGCTTATTGCAAAATACCTGAGATGAAAGACCAGTTTATGATCCGGCCCAGATAAGCGAGGAAACGACCGTGCCAGTCAACAGAGGTACACCATCTGGGATAAAGCCGTAACGAAGGAGGAGGGTAGAACGTGGAGCGAACTAACGAGAGTCGAGCAGGGAAAGAAAAAAAAGGATGCATCAAGGGTGTGTGGAGTGATGAAAGGTCCTCTGTACTCTGTTTCAGAAGTTTCCTTCATCACTGTGGAGGCTACAGGCCTCTCAGACAATAGAAAGGGCGCTTAGCCCCCTCCACTTGAATTCATTCGTGCTGTGTGGCCTGCCCACTGTATTCACGGCGTCTGCTTAAGGAATTGTAGTTATTATTACTGGTTTATCAACTTAAAAATGCGGTAAAGCTACTAAACAAAACTACACAGGGAACTTGAAGCGTGAATTTGTTGCTCTGCTGAAGATAAGTAGAGCCTCAAGCCGGCAAATAACTTCACTCTGGGGCTGTTTCTCTCCAACACTGTTCGTGGTTTTCGTATGTCTGTTTTTCCGTCGACACGTTCCTTCGCATCTACCGCTAAAACGCTCCTTTTGTCTCTTTTTTTGTTTCCGCCGGAGGAGGACTGCATTTCGCTGCACAAGTGTGTGGCTTTCCTACACCCCGCAGCTTTGGTAGTGCTGAACCAAAGTGGTGAAACAGAGTAAAGGCACTAGAGGTGCCTGTGCTCTGACTGCTTGCCGTGCATTCCCTACTCACTCTCGACACCAAACATGTACCCACGCAAAGTGAACGGTACTGCTGTTAGACTTGTTGTCTGGTAAATTTCTACGTCGCTCAAGCAACTTTCATTCCACCATCAATGAACGCGGTATTCCACAAATGTAAAGGCTTTGCGGTGCGGAACTCCGCCTTTGCCACCAGCAGGTGGTCTTGACAGCAAGGTAGGCTATGCAGCCTAGTTGTCACAGCTCTTCTCCTGAACATAAACCGAAACTTTTTTTTTGCACTAATACTCTTGGTTGAGCTCACAAGTGCAGTCGCGTTGGCCTCATTTTGTCCTTCCCAAGTTGGGATGCCAAGTAGCAAATCCCCACACTAGGCCTAATGAGCGCACACCCGCAATTGATCATGGCAGCAGTTTGGTGCTGAGTCAACGAAAAGCATTGCAGTGGTTACGTTCTGAAAGAAGAGGAAACGACTTACCAATTCTGGAAGCACCGACTTGCGTGGTCAAAGAAAACGAGGGCATGCATGTGCAACAATTGATTGGTAGTTGATGGCCGTGCAATGTGAGTAGAAAATCCAAAGCGTGCAGAGATTCTGTTGCCATTCCTTGGGAAAATATAGTGCATAAACAAGAGTTCTGAAAAGTTAGTTGGAAACTTTCTGCAACAGCGTTAACCTTTCTGTCTTCATTTTATAGGCACAGCAGACTCCCAAATGTTAAATTGCCAGTAAACAACCCCAAAGTCCAAAACTTTTATAAGAAATTTTTATATGCGCAAATTCTTGCTATGTGAAGATGCTGTCCCAAGACATTAGTGATCATGTGCTATAATAAAGAAATTACATGGTTTAGAGCATCTGTTTCAAATGATTTCATATTTTTGCGTGGCCTCTCCACCCTTCTCCACATAGGGATGGGGAAGGCATAGCCCATCATCATGACCATGCCCACTTTGACAACGCGACATGTCTGCAATACATCATCAGCACGCAGCCATTGGACCGAGCAGGGCATGAATACGTGTCATAACAATGCGGGGAGGAAGCACGATGCGAGGAGCACTCTTCCCCTAGTAGAAAATAGTGAGACACCTCTTCATCTTGAAGGCAACACTGCTTCTCCCAGCTGTCTTTGAGTCTCCAAAATGGCAGAGAGCTGTACAGAAAAATTAAAATGCGGACTGCACGGTCAAAACTGCATCACCGATGGCCAAGGCATCGTTTAATCAGGCGAAAAACCAATCGACGAGCTCAATGGCACATCAAGTTGCCCATGAACAAGCGTGCATCACTGTGCGTACAAGGGGGTTTGGTCAGAAAAAAATAGGCATGAGAATAGTTCTTATTTAAATGAAGGGCCTGCGCGGGGTGCAGCGCTGTAACATGTATTCAGAGAACGTGATCGCCGCAGTCAACTGTACGAATTGGTGACCTTGTTTAAGGGGGTGTAAAACGAAGTCAGAGCCTGTTTTCTGACCCTTCAACCTTTCCGCGCCACTTGAAAATTTAAAAGAATCAAAATTTGCATCCCAGTCACACGTCTCGATTTTTGGAATGGTGCGGCTGCCTGTCCGTCACTTTTCATGCACGTGAGCCTTTGAAGAATGGTGCCTTGGTTACAATGCGTATATTCGCTCCTCTGCTAACTTGCATTATGTCTATGGTGCACTGATGGATACGTTACCAGTAAAAAGTAACAGCTTTAGTTACAGATCCTTAAGCCCAAAAAGTACCTTGGTTACAGTCACCGGGAAAAAGCAACGTCATTACTTCTCCGTTACCATACAGGCATGGATTACATGGCAAATGACAGAATTAGTTTAATAAAAAAATTTATGAAGAGGTATGGAAAGTGCAATGAGTGCAGACAAAGTCCACTGACCATTATTGTTCATATGCTATGTTCCTCAAGGTGTACCAGACCTGTTTGAAGAGTACTTCGTCTGCTCGCAAGTACTTCGTCTGTTCGTCGAGTGGTACGCAAATGAGTTGCAAGTCGTGCTCTATGGATAGACATAGTGTGACGTGGCTTAGCATAATGACAAGACGACTTGGAGTGCGCCAATAGATGACTTTCTTCAGCCTTTGACGGCTTGCAATGCGTAGGCTTGTGTCGATCAGTCGACAAGCTCTATCTAACATGAGTGTAGCCCCCTGGAGGGTGGGCAGCGTGTCCTCGTGGCTATCCACTTCAGCAGTGTGACACGATTTCAGCGATACATTATCAGCGCGCAGCCAACGACCGAGCGGGGCATCCTGGACAACAGTGCTGCAGAAACAACACTGAAAACATGCCCGTGCACTTGGCACACCACTGCAAACGCTTCGGTTGTGTGCCCTTCTTCAGCCCACCTAAGTTTCTTAGGAGAGCAAACAGCTTAAGTCAAAGGGAGACAAGTGAGGCGTTGCTAATTAAAAAAAAAGCGGGTAGCCACTGTGTTAGTGCACCATCAATGGGTATGTGCGAGAAAGAAGCGAAATTTTAGGAAGATAGCCTGTATTCATTTAAGGCGAGACAGCGCTGCCAAGGTTGCTGTACACTAAGGGTTGACACTTGTTATGGGCACTGGCATTTTTTTTACAGATCGGTTCAGTGTAGCTTGTGGCGCATGCCCTGACTCTGTTTTAGCGGCTCAAGATGATTTGCTTCTTTTGCCATGTGTCTATTTCTGTTATGAAACTACCTTGTTTAACAGCCTTTACAAATTGGTATGGTATCTCTCAATTAACAACTAAAGTTGATGCTCCTGTCTGTCAGATCGTTTCCTCGCTTCGTCCTCTTAGCACCGTATCTTTTTTTTTTCCTCGAGCATGAACCAACTAGCTCAGCAACAATACCTGTTGCGGGCTTACACATGTGCCTCTTCATTCTGTTCATGCTCTTGCACACTGCACAGACGCTGCAGTGTGTGATTTATGCGCTCTTTCACACAGCAGTGTCACATCTCAGCAGCTCTCACCAGTGTATCAAATTACAAGTAATTCCATAGTGTGACTGTGCTAAATTAGCGACTGCGGTCAGGCCAGCTTCTAGTGCTTGCGCTTGATGCTCAGCTCGCCTCTACTCTTTTGAGCAAGCTGAAGTTGAACCATTTCTTCATTGACATCAGCCACAATTACTGCGTGTGCATTAAACGGAAACAAAAAAGTAAGCGCCTCCAGTGAATAGAGAAAGATCCACTATCTACAAAACCCACCTATTTTATTCTGGAATCTGCAAAGAATAAAGACCTTTGCTGTGAAACATTAGTGGGCTGTAATGCTATTTTCCAAGATTTCTAGAAAACTCAAACTGGACTACAAGAAGAGGTGCTTCCAGTAGCGGTGAAAACTGTGGTATTTTTTCACGAAATCGAGAAACAAGGTGCTGTGCCAATTTGCAACCACGCTGTGGTTGTACAGAAGGAATACAATGTTCCATGCCACTTATGTCTTGCAATCACGAGACGCTCTAACTGGCAAGGTGCGTGAGCTTGCCGTGTCTCCACTGAAAGCCGAGTTGGGAAAACAACAACGTCTGTTCCAAAAGACGACCAGAACAAGCAACGAGACAGTAAGGGCAAGCTTCGTTATTTCCTAGCTTATTGCTAAATTCTCGAAGCCCTTCATTAGAGGCCTCCTCATCAAAATGTGTGTGCTTGCAGTCACTGACACTACATGTGCTGGCATGAAAAACATTTAAAAAAAGAAGTCTGTCGCCAGACACAGAGGCTGAGAGAATTAATGAGATCAGAAAAACCACAAAAAATAATTATTCAACAAATGCCAAGGATTTCAAGCTTTCTCAATGGCAATTTACAAAAGTAAACACAATTCAGAGAATGCACAGTGTGCTGTCTTTGTTGTGAAAAAAGTTTGCCTACCAATGATGCACCATCTATGATAGGATGCAAAAGCAGGATCATGGTGAATTACCTACAAAACTCAGCCCACTACGCATCACCACTCAATTTTCAGCCATTCACTGCATTTTAAATCAAAAAGTACTGTGCAGCCAATTTCACTCAGCGTATTCGAGACAAAATTCTGTTTGGGCGAACTTGTGCCACCAAAAGGAAACTCAAGTCACAGCATGCTGGCTGAACACTCATATCGGCGCACAGAACGTCAGTCATGAAAAAACTGGGCTCTGTTGAAACCACGTTCACCCACAATGATATTTGGGTCCATGAGTATTCTTCCTTTGTGTCTCGTGTCCTTGCCCCATTTTTAACTATGCATCGTTGAACATTTTATATACTTCACTCATCACATTTTCCAGCCTTATCACTGGTCATTACCACAGCTCAAGTGTTCGTGTCTTGTGCGCAATGTTAAAAAAAGAACTATCAATACTACGACTTCGCTATAATGAAACCGCATATAACAAAATTTTACTTGTAGCGCGGTAAATAAAAAATAGCCTTGCAATAAATATAGTGTCAGGAATAAACCCTTATAACAAATTTTTGAATATAACTTATTTTAGCGTAAGATGCAACTTCGTTATAATGGGGTTTGAGTACTAACTACAATGGTGAAGCTTCTCGAGCCCTGAGGTGCAATTTTCACTGAGCATTGCTAAAGTGGGCATGAAGCAAATACAGCAAAAGGGAAATAAGAAACACATGTGGCAATATGATGAAATTTTGTATCATACAGAGGTGCAGTGGCTGAGTTGTAGACGAGGGCCGCAGCAATTTTTTTATCTTCGCGAGGTAATCGACGCTCTCAGGAAGTCAAAAACAGAGCTACGGGAGAGCTTTGCGACAAGAAGTAACTCCAGTCTCTTGCATTCCTCACAGATATCACTGATTAATTGAACCGCGTGAATGCTAAACTTCGGGGAAAGCACACAGAACTATGCATAACGGCACTAGAGCCTTCCAATCCAAGTTGCAGCCATCAGAGTATCAAATGAGACTTTAGATGTTTGACCATTTTCCTGTGCTCAAGCCGCTAAAGAACGTGGGTAAAGAATCATGTGATAACTTCTCTGATCTCCTGCACTATCTCCAAAGAGAATTCGAAAGGCACTTTAAAGACGTCGCCAGCCCCATTGATAATTTTCAAACTTGCCCTTTGCCCTTTTTAGTGCTGGTGGGTGAGACCACGTTTCAGTTACAGATAGCATTTCTAAAGCTGCATACTAACATTCCGTTCAAGCAGAAGTTTCAAGGCGTGAGAGTCCAGACTTTTACGAGTTCATTCATCCTGCCCGGTGCTACATCAAATGGTTCGCCATTTTCGTAAGCACATACTTGTGCGAGCAGCTCTGCTCAAGGTGAGCAAGATGGCACTTCGGTCGCAGCTGATGGATAAACACCCGCAATCGACAATGCGGGTTGTCACAACACAAGAAATTGATGCAGATATTTCTTCGCTATTGGCAACAAAGCATTGCCAGACATCAAGCCAATGTGCCTCAGCTGTTAGTGCTTCATAACAAATGAGGTTTTCAGTACTCTAAATGGTACCCACATTAATATAGCACAGGCTTTACTGCACTATGTCTTGAAAGGTCAATCATCAAGTCCCAGTTACATTGAGCCGCCGGAGCACAAGTGTAGCAGGCGTGACATCCCACCACATGATACGCTATGGAGAGATGCCACCAATGCACTCACTCGGAGCTTCGCCATTGCAACCACAAGACCACGTGAAAGTGGAACAGTCGGCATGTGGTCGCTCGCCTCTGGCCACAGACGGCACGCCGACTGGGCCGTCCCACTAATGTTTTTTTTGCCCATTGTGATTATCTTATACTTTCTTCAGGTAAGCTGCTACAACCATTGCATTGTAAAAGACTTCATGCAGTCACCATGTGTTGAAACGCAATCCCGAAACAAGACCACTCTTTTTTGCAATTGGTGCCCAGATGTGACCCATTTAGAGCCATATCTTTTCGCTTCGCCACTCTGATGTCGACTGTTCTGCCCACGTGGGAATAAACTGCACGACTGCGGCCCTGTAGGTCAGGTGAGTTTGAGACCTCTGTCTTATAAGGTAAAGGAGAAAAAAATGAAGTGGGTCATAGGTACTTAACCTTAGAAGTGTGGCTAAGTGGCAGTGCAAATTTTTTTTCTTTACCGGCTCTTACAGGTTTAGAGGTCAACTACTCTATGCTAAAGAGAAACGCACTTCTTAGTGGGTTACATGTGGTAAAATTAATTATTTCATTTTTACACTTAAATTCCAAAAATAGTAAATTCTTGCAAAGTGAATTATTATACTGTAATATTTGTTAAGATATTCAAATCTCTTGAACATTTGCACAGGCCTAGAGTGAATGCTTAACATGCAGTGACAATCAGAAACGACTATAATAATGCCATTTATAATGGGTAATCATAGTTGATGAAAAAAAACAAGTCTGTCATATATACTTGAGTACATTGCTCTGATGATTTCTTTCACTTACACTGTAAGCTAGAATAATCAATTTGACAGTGCTAGTAAATGCGAATAATGTATGTTGACATCAAAGGCTCAAACACTTCCGAAAATGGGAGTCAAGGATGTAATGTTTTACTTGCACAACTTCTGCTATTGATATGTATTCCAGAGTAAGTGTGAGCGTTAATGCCGCACTTTCAATCTGGTTCATTTTTACTATCCACTATAATCTAGAAATTTCTCACACAAACTTTGCGCAGAGTGATAATTATATATATATATATATATATATATATATATATATATATATATATATATATATATATATATATATATATATATATATATATATATATATATATGACGTATGAAGCGATTGTTGGTAGAAGCCGATGAAGAAGAAGTGCAGAACAGAATAAACATGGCGTATGAGCCAGGCCACGTCTCCCGCATTTAGCGTCACACGAGTCGACAGGATTCACCACAGCAACATCATGAGCCCAACAAAGAAAATGATCAGCCTGCCGAAGTACACTGGAACTGAAGACGGCGTCCCTGTTGAAAAGTGGTTGCACCTCTTCAAAACGAAGAGTCAGAATAAACTGGTGTTCTGACTGACGCCATGTCGTCTCATTCGTTACACACACACACACTCACATCTGCAATATATACATATATATATATATATATATATATATATATATATATATATATATATATATATATATATATAAGGGAAAGAAGTGTATACCTAAGGGCTCGTTTTTCCGTGTTTTTAACACAATAATAATGAGATATAACAGACAGTAATGCCAAGGAATGTACAGGGGAAGTTATTAAAATCAATGGAATATAAATAAGAAGAAATAAAAGTGGATGAAAAAATTACCAATTGTGAGCAGGAATCGAACCTACGCCCTTCGAATTACGCGTTCGATGCTCTAACCACTGAGCTATCACAGCGGCCCTCCCTCCATCCACTTTTTTGGGTTTATCTGTGAATTTAGAAGTAGGAGCGACAGTCAGCGCCATCTATAAGCCAAACAACGAGTGTGAAAACACTCTTGTGCGCATGTTTGGCGTCACGTAGCACGTGAACTTAATATGAGCGGGCAGCTGATTAATTGTCCCTCTTATACAACCTAAACACACCAAGTCTGCCAGTACGAGACCCTCGTTCAATGAAATAAGGGAAAGAAGTGTATACCTAAGGGCTCGTTTTTCCGTGTTTTTAACACAATAATAATCAGATATAACAGACAGTAATGCCAAGGAATGTACAGGGGAAGTTATTAAAATCAATGGAATATAAATAAGAAGAAATAAAAGTGGATGAAAAAATTACCAACTGTGAGCAGGAATCGAACCTACGACCTTCGAATTACGCGTTCGATGCTCTAACCACTGAGTTATCACAGCGGCCCTCCCTCCATCCACTTTTTTGGAATTATCTGTGAATTTAGAAGTAGGAGCGACAGTCAGCGCCATCTATAAGCCAAACAACGAGTGTGAAAACACTCTTATGCGCATGTTTGGCGTCACGTAGCACGTGAACTTAATATGAGCGGGCAGCTGATTAATTGTCCCTCTTATACAACCTAAACACACCAAGTCTGCCAGTACGAGACCCTCGTTCAATGAAATAAGGGAAAGAAGTGTATACCTAAGGGCTCGTTTTTCCGTGTTTTTAACGCAATAATAATGAGATATAACAGACAGTAATGCCAAGGAATGTACAGAGGAAGTTATTAAAATCAATGGAATATAAATAAGACGAAATAAAAGTGGATGAAAAAATTGCCAACTGTGAGCAGGAATCGAACCCACGACCTTCAAATAACGCGTTCGATGCTCTTACCACTGAGCTACCACAGTGGCCTTCCCTCCATCCACTTTTTTGGGTTTATATGTGAATTTAGAAGTAGGAGTGACAGTCAGCGCCATCTATAAGCCAAACGACGAGTGGTAAAAGACTCTTATTCGCATGTTTGGCGTCACGTAGCACGTGAACTTATTATGAGCGGGCAGCTGATTAATTGATCCTCTTATACAACCTAAACACACCAAGTCTGCCAGTACGAGACCCTCGTTCAATGAAATAAGGGAAAGGAGTGTATACCTAAGGGCTCGTTTTTCCGTGTTTTTAACACAATAATAATGAGATATAACAGACAGTAATGCCAAGGAATGTACAGGGGAAGTTATTAAAATCAATGAAATATAAATAAGAAGAAATAAAAGTAGATGAAAAAATTACCAACTGTGAGCAGGAATTGAACCTACGACCTTCTCATTATATATATATATATATATATATATATATATATATATATGTATATATTGCAGATGTGATTTATGTCTTTAATACAGTTATGTCATGGAAGAATAACTGTTATGTATAGCAAGCTAGCGAAATTGTCAACAGCGCGCCAACTAGTGTGGAATGTGTGTCATGCAGCACATGACACGCGCATAATTATTTTCATGTCACCAGCTGTCATTCGTGTCTGTCATGTGGTTATGTTTTGCGTATACAACATTTAATCTATATCAAGCCAGGGAAACAGCCATGAGCGGCAGCGAGGCGAAGCGTTCACTTTTAAATTTCGCATTTTTACAGCGGCGAAGTTTGCGCAATTTTCACACGCTCCCGCATGCTGGCCAGGGGCCGCATCGTCATTCCAACCGTCAAGTCTAGATGCGCATGCACGGCGTACGACGACGGCGACACTCTGGAGCCATCTTATGACGGCACCGCAGTTTTCTTTGTGACGCAAAGTACAGTGAGGCTGCAAGTGCCTGCAACGCTAAAGCGCGAAAACTGGAATGTTCAAACACTTGTTCCGATCGCAGCGCCGCCACCTTTCAGCTGTTGCTCTGCTAGTTGTAAATGTTCTGCTTTACTCTTGCCACCGTTGGCAAACACAGAGTATGGTTGGCAATAGTGCTCACTGCACCTGATGCGAACTACTAAACATGAAGATAGTGTGCTGTTGGTCAGTTTGGCGGGAACCGTCACGACAAAGAGGAGTTGCGGATCCATGTTGCCAGGAGGCGCAAACAAAGGTTAGTGCTGTTTATTTATCAGCTCGTTACGGGTGCTGTTCACTAAAAGGGCAGAATATTGCTACGCTGGCCTGTGTATTTAGATGAATTCTGGCACTGCTTATGTAGCTATAGGCGGATTTCTTTCCAGTGTGCGTAATCGAGCAATTCAAATGACAGAATGATGGCAGTTTCTTAGCTTAACTGCGGATCACGAGGACAAAGCGGAAATGCAAATCGAACGAATATTTCAAGTTTGACGTTTACGTTGTCTTAAAGTCTGCGTGGAAATGTGTTCACATATAGGTCAAACTTTCTTTTCTCTTGGCGCATGAAACTACCCATAGTTTTGGCAAAACGTGTTTGGAAAGCCGTAATTCGCGTCAGTTTGCGTGTTCGGGAGCCAGAATGTGCTCGACGTTAGTGACTCCGAACTTGTTGCTTGTTCGCGTGGCAGCGTCAAAGTAACCCGTGTGCCATCTTACAGTATTGCTTAGTAGGAAATTGATGTTTGCTCAGCGGGTCTGCATCTTCGCTCCGTGAGACCGCTGTCTTCTTGTGCTTGCACGATAAAAATCCACGTGGATTTGTCAGAGCTTACGTCCTTGGAGCTATCGTCTTTTTTTTTAATTTATGGGCTATTCGCGCTGTTGTTTTATTCTGACAAGTAACACGAATCAACAGTGCTTTCGAAAACAGGATCCTCGCCCTGGGAGTCTGTCTTAGCCGTTAGTGCGTTTACGGCCTCCCTGACTAGGTTTGGCTCTGTGCGCTTCTGTCGTAGTTTCTTGTTTTTTTCCCCCAATGAAGTTCTTATTTTATGTTCATGCCACCCTTAGTTTGCCCTGTGATGTAGAGAAACGGAAGGGATTATTGTAAGTTTTAGAATAGCGTTTCGTCTCCCCGAAAACCCAATTGCACGATGTAAGCAACACAATAGTATCAACACCCGGCGGGCCGAACGCTACTTCAGATTTTCTGCGAACGGACTAAAAGTGCAAGAGTTGGTAATGAATTCTAAAATAGTATTTGGTACTGTGTGAATATCGATTGTGTTTATATAGTAGTTGCGAACTATAGTGAGATAGTTTTCACACTTATCAAGTCAATATGTGCGAGTCCATTTTCAAATGCTTGATTAATTTTGTCAGGTAGTGCACTAGTGCTGTCTGCTTCACTCGTGATTTAAATCAGTTTAATTCGGTAATGCAGATGGAGCTCATAAGGCAAAGCTAGTTTTAGATTAGTACTAGGTGCATAAACTACAATGACTTTTTTAAATCTATTGGCCAGACCACAGAATGTTACGCCTTAATAAAAGCATCCACAATGCCTGTAGTAGCAATGAGTTATGATTTATGAGCATCTAATGTAGCAGCCTAACCCACGAACAGTTCATGTATGGCTCATGCTCCCACGCAGCATATTAAGATAGAGGATAAGACTAGAGGTGGGCACTTCTTTGCAACACTAATTTTGCTTGCCACGCGAAATTTATAACATCCCATGACTTGAAAAGTGATGTTGATACCTGCGAACAACATTACAAATAACACAAATGAAACACTATTGATATATATTTTGTTATGCTACATAACATATTTATAACCTTTCATATTGAGCACTCAACTATTGAATTATCTGGAGAAGCCACTACTATGTGAGGTTATACTACTACGTATTTCAATGTTCACTCATGCTATTTCAGAACTCATTGATTCAATCTGTGATTGCAACGAGGAAAACACGGCTGCTTCGAATGAAAAAAAGTATCTGAGAAGCCTGCAGCAAGTGGCCACGCTTCCAGCAACCCCATCTTGTGTCACGACGCTCTCACTGAAATGAAGGTGAGATCGTCTTCTTTCAGAGTTTTTGTTCAAACATTGCCAGACAACTGGCATGTTGTCAGACAATAACCTTTAACACATGTGTTAAGGCATTGCTAAGCCAATCAATGTTCAAATATTTCTTCTAAACAGAAAGGTATAGCTGAACATATTACCTATATAAGCAATTACATGCTCCTTCTTGCAACGGTAAACCATTTTTTGGCAGACAAATTGACATACAATTACTGAGGCTTGCACTTGCTGACTGTTGAAGCATTTATGCCTCTTGACTGCAGATGTGACAAACATGAAATATTGGGAATGCGTGTGCTGCAGTTCACTCTGGAAGGTACGCTTGCCTCCCAAAACTTCTGATTCTCAAAAAATATGTTATTTATTCGTGGTCTTCTTGCGCTGTTCCCCATCATCATTTCCTTAAGGTATAGCTTCCAGACAGGAGAATTTTGCATCGTTTCATTGGTTAGATGCTTACCATCTCTTTAACTGTGCTATCAACTTTCTGCAGTCGCGTGTTATACACTTCGCCACTTTTCTTGTAAATGTGAGGCCTTTCTTTATGAACGTTACTCGTGTGTGGCTTGTCACAGGCTCACAAATATAGCTTAATTTACAAACTATGCTTTCTTTATTCTTATTTTTCGCTTTTCTTTTTGTGCTAGGAAATCGAGGACATGGTCACAGATCATTTTTTGTCGACACCTTGGGCAATTGAAAATGCTTTTGGCCACTAGTGCAGAAAGTGTCAGTTCAAAAGCACAAGATTATTTTCCCTCATACTTCTTAAATCCTGACGTGGTTAGTATAGCTTATCTATTTAAAATTGTGTCTGTCTGCTCTGTAAAGTTAAGAGTTTTATTTTGTAAGCTTCGATTTGTATTTATTCTGCAGGTCTCTGTAGCATTTGATAATTGAAAAAATTAAATGGCCGGTTATCAGACCAGCTTGTACCTTAAACACTATTGATAATGCATTGCTACGACAATCAATGTTCAAAGATCTCTTCCCCGCCACGGTGGTCTAGTGGCTAAGGTACTCGGCTGCTGACCCGCAGGGCGCGGGTTCAAATTCCGGCTGCGGCGGCTGCATTTCCGATGGAGGCGGAAATGTTGTAGGCCCGTGTGCTCAGATTTGGGTGGACGTTAAAGAACGCCAGGTGGTCTAAATTTCCGGAGCCCTCCACTACGGCGTCTCTCATAATCATATAGTGGTTTTGGGACGTTAAACCCCACATATCAATCAATCAATCAATTCATCAATCAATAATCAATCAATCAAAGATCTCTTCTAAGTCAATACAAATATAAAATCAACTCAGCTGCTTTAGCAGTTGTGAAGCTAAGTTTCATTCACCATATCGTTCAGCGAAATTGATTTGAAGCTATCCTTGGGCCTGTTATTGCTTTCAGAGGGCCAGATTATTTCACAGAATGTGCATTTCTTACAGCTTGCCTTTGAAGTATAAATGGGGTTTGGACACACCGTAGAGGCTATGGAGGCCAAGCTGAGCAAATTGCTGGAGATTCAGTACCAGGAAAGTTTTATCAGACTCGAAGAATTTGTTCTACTCAAGACGGCTGATCCCGTAGTTCTCACTTTAGTAAGGCGGCACTTTCTGATCTTTTGAGTAGAAAAAGACTGATATAAAACATGAGGGCTGTAAATCTGCGTACGAAATACCGATAAAAGTATGAGAAGGTTGACTTTGAACCAGAGTTTTGTAATAAGGTTTACCTGTAAGATGTGTTAAGCATCATAAAACTGGAAAGTCCATACTGGTGTAGGGCACACGTTAATTTTTTCTGGGAAGGTGTTTGAAGTAGGAAGTGCACAAAGATAAATATCTTGTGTGGTAAACTAAAATCCTTCTAGATATGAAAGGCTGATTGATGTTCATGTCCTTCAACCAGAAAAGCATAATGCTTTATGAAGGAACGAAGCAGCGATTTCTATCACAATAAGTAAACAATGATGTCCCATGCTCATAAAGTTCTTGTGCTCACTAGCACATTTGCTGCTACGACAGAAAGGAAAGCGAGAAATCGTAGTGAAATTAATCAGTTTTGTGAAAGTAATATCCCCAAGAACACCACAATTTAAATCCAGTGCATATTTAGGATTTCCTGCTTGTCTTTTTCTTAAAGGCACTAGAACATGGCAACAAGCATCCACCAGGCATTTTGAATAATGGCAACTTCAAGATCTCCTGCAAGGAAAACATTGTGGCATTACCACCTACATCGTCACCTGAGAAGGCAGTCATCCTCCTGTTGACTGTATATTTTGTTTTAAAGCTGCTATACCTCTACGCTATTCGGCAGTTTTAAAGACTCATCCAAACAGTTGTTGTAGAGGGGGAGACATTTAACATTTGACCTTTTTATGTTGTTTAATTTAGTCTCTGCTGAAAAGCAAAAAAAAATGTCAGGTTTAATATTAAATTACTGAATTTGCTGCTGTAACAGAGTTGCGCGTTCTTTTACAATTTTTCATCACCAAGGAAAAGTGCTGGCTGTAGGTTTCAAGACATTTTTTTTTTCAGATTATCACTTGTATTTTTCGAGGCTGCATTTGGTTATTCGAAGATTTCTCATTTGTTTTGCAGTCTCTTATATAGTGTGCTGTTTCCTTGTTGGCCTTTTATAACGTGTAACACTGCTTCAGATATAATTGCCCCGCCGTGGTGGTCTAGTGGCTTAGGTATTCGGCTGCTGACCCGCAGGTCGCGAGATCGAATCCCGGCTGAAGCGGTTGCATTTCCGATGGAGGCGGGAATGTTTTAGGCCCATGTGCTCAGATTTAGGTGTACGTGAAAGAACCGGGTGATCAAAATTTCCGGTGCCCTCCACTACGGCGTCTCTCATAATCATATGGTGGTTTTGGGACGTTCAACTCCACATATAAATCAATTGATAACATATAGACTAGCCTTAATGGTAGTGTTTGGGATGAGTTATGTTGAACTACACAACTTTGGGTCGGGTAGCTCGGCAGGAGTGACGGGCTTTTCAGGGCAAATAAGTGTTGGGTTACGATTAGCTTCGCAAATATGTGCAGCGTGATCTGCCAACTGTATTGCTTCTGGTGTTCATGTTTCTGTTTCGTTACTTGCCACATGCTGCTGACAATCTTTCGTGTGAATGGAGTGATTCTTTCCATATTGACTTGCACTTTCTCCTTTTTATTAACCTCGTTCACTTTTTTCTTGTTTTAATTTAATACTGTCAAGTGTGTTACGCCTTTGTCGTATAATTCTTAGAGTATTGAATTGTTTTAAATGAAGATGTGCGAACTCAGTAAATGTCAGATAGATACTTGTGCATTTCAGGTACTTTACTTTTGTGGTAAGCCTGAATTTTCATATGATTATGACAGTTTTGTTTTTTGCATAGCTGATGTGCAAGCTTATTTGCATGTGCTGCACCTATGTTTCGGGTGATTTTTATTACCAACGTTTTATATAGGGGCGTATGTGTATAAGACACTTTTGTTTTTGGTATTTTTTCCTTGCTGACTAGCGATTATATGTGAACTTTGAAAGAAACATGTCTTCATTGCAGACAATACTCTCACTCAATAAAATTCTTTTTTTTTGAAAAGCAGTGTGATAAAATTACTCTCATTCATGTACTTCATTTCTTTCATAAGCAGCTAAAGGGTAGAAGAGGATCCGACAGGCAAAGCCAAGGTTACCATTCTGCCATCGAAGGTACTTCAAACCTACTTTTGTATAGAATTGTACTCTATTAGGGGGATGTTGAGAACTGTCTAGGACCACACTGCTGCCAAAATTGATACTTTCCGGTTGTTGATATCACCGCAGGCTACATTTTAAGCCAGCTTGACATTAGACTGGCGTTTTAATGACAGAGGAAAGCAAAATTATTGCAGAAGTGTGAACTTTAGACAGGTTCCTAACTCTCTATTAGAACACTGCTTTATATTGTTACGTGATTTCGGCTGACTGAAACAGGGCATAGTGAGACTACCCAAAATGGTGACTGAGATTGAGAGTGAAGAAGTGGACGTTTTCGGTGAGCTGCGTTGTGGCTGCGGACTGACTACTGTTATTTTCCACGTAACATTTTGGTGGCAGGGCTGGGTTTTTTTTTACAACAGAGCTACGCAGTGGACGCCTCTTTAAGTCTGCTACCATGGCTCCGGGTGAGAATAGGACTTGGACACCTACTTCAGCAACGACAGCAACCTGGTACGTCACCTTAACGCAACCCCGTGATCTCGGTACTTTTACTGGAGAAGACAACGCGAATGTGGACAAGTCGCTTAGTATGTACGAGCGCGTCGGCAAGCAATATGGCTGGGACCCAACCGTTAAGCTTGCGAATGTCATTTACTATCTTGACAAGACCCCTCGCATCTGGTTTGAGACCCACGAGCACAAAATCAAGGGCTGGGAAATGTTTAAACAACAGTTCCGCGACCTCTTTAGCAACCTGTTTGGTCAACAGCTTGATGCCCGAAAGCAATTTGCTGTACGTACACAGACGTCCACTGAGCCCTAATTGATCTATATTCAAGACGTGTTAGCGTTGTATCAAAGGGCTGATCCCAACGTGACAGAGGCCGACAAAAGTTTGCACGCATTAAAAGGAATCGCCGACGATGCGTTCAGCCTGCTTGTATTTACAAACGTAATGACCATCGACACCGTGATCAAAGAGTTTCGCCGTCTCGAGCAGGCGAACAGTCGACGCATTTCGCACCAGTTCCAGCGCCTACCCAACACCACTGCAACGTCTTCTTGCGAAGCCACTTCTCGCCATCCGTCTACAACAGAAAACGTGACGCGCATCATCCGACTGTGAACTCCAGGCCACTTACCCACGGCCAACAAACCGACGTTGCCCGACGCCTCAATGCCAGCGGTCTCCTTG
This sequence comes from Rhipicephalus microplus, assembly GCF_013339725.1. Taxonomy (NCBI): domain Eukaryota; kingdom Metazoa; phylum Arthropoda; class Arachnida; order Ixodida; family Ixodidae; genus Rhipicephalus; species Rhipicephalus microplus. Next base: position 1,843 of record NW_023608763.1, on the reverse strand, counting down.
ATGCCATGCTGTTGTCCGCCAGGAAATCGCTACCCTGGGTATCCTGTTCACTGCACCCACCTGGATAACACTGATCCCTCGATAGCCTCTGTGGACATGAGACGTCGCCGTCCGTACTCTATTCGAACCAGAAACCTGTCTGAATGGCGAACAGCCCATGATAAGCCAATCTGCTTCCCCTGTAGTCGCTCGGGACACATCGCTCGTTACTGCCACACCCAGTGGCCATCTATGCCTTCTGGCTCATACCACACTTACAGTAACTCATTCCGTCCACCAAACCATCGTTATTCGACCCGCACTTAGTCTACACCATTCACTGTTCCTGAGGACTACGGCCACCCTGTCCCGTCGTCGCCGCCGCCTCAAAGCCGCCCTTCTTGTTCAAACACGCGTCGCCACTCTCCCTGGCAATCGTTTAACCACTGCATGTCCCCAGAAAACCAGGCTGCACAGCTTCTGGAGGTGAAGCTGCCCTGTCAACCTTACCCAAAAATCCTCTGTTGCCCTTACGTTTGAACCGGAACACCCTTGAAGTATATGTTGATGGCAAACCTGTTGAAGTTTTGATTGATACGGGCGCTCACGTTTCTGTTTTCAGTTCGCATTTTCGTCGCCGCATAAAGAACGTCCTCACGCCCCCCATTGACCAGTGTCGTCTAAGTTGCAGAAGGCGCAACAGTCCCTGTCGCCGGTAAGTGCACAGCTCAACTTACCGTAGCTGGTCATCAAGTGGTCGTCCTTTTTACCGTGCTTGCAACATGTCCCTACGACCTCGTACTAGGCCTCGATTTTTTTGCCGCCAATTCTGCTCTGATTGATTGCTCCGCTGGTGTGCCTTGAACTGCCATAAATCAGTGACGCCCCAAACCAACCAACATGCCGATTACAATGCAGTGATTTTGTTCACCTGCCCTCCAAAACTGTCACGTACATCAATGTTTTGTGCTCACGAGCTGTGCCCGACGGTGACTATTACGCTACGCCTCTCACCGACGTACCCCTTACGCACAATATTGCAGTGCCCTACACGGTTCACAGCATCACAGATAACAGAACTTGTCTACCACTTGTAAATTTCGGCTACATGAATCTGGTGCTTCCACAAGCCATTTCTGTGGCCCACCTGTATCCGTTGCTCAATTTACAAACTGAAGTGCTTCCCTTAGACACCCTTGTTTCAACGCAGCACACACCACTCGCAACACATTCGGGCAGCCGTCAAATTGTAGACATGATCGCCAGTGATCTTCCGCCTCCACAAGTTGAAGTCCTACAGCATCTTCTCGAGGCCAACCAAGATATCTTCAATTGCGGCCACTGACCTCTAGGGCAGACGTACTTTGTCCAGCATCGCATACACACAAGCGATGCCAACTCTGTTCAGCACCGTTTCTACAGATTGCCTGCTTTTCAGCGGATCATCATTCAGAAGGAGGTGAATAAGATGCTAGCGAAGGACATCAGTGAACAATCCTCCAGTCCCTGGGCATCCCCGGCGGTATTAGTTAAAAAGAAAGACGGATCGTTGTGATTTTGTGAGGACTATCGCCACCTGGACAACATCACCAAGAAAAACGCATACCCGCTGCCCCGAATCGACGATGCCCTTGATTGCCTCCATGGTGTCGCCTAATTCTCTTCCATCGAACTTCGTTCTGGTTATTGGCAGACTGCCGTGGACCCCATGGACCGAGAAAAGACGGCTTTGGTAGCACCAGATGACCTCTACCAATTCAGAGTCATGCGTTTCGGCTTATTCAATGCCCCCGCCCCTTTGAAGGATTGTGGAATCCCTGCTCCAGGATTCAAGTAGTCTACTCCTACTGAAACGTTCCGCATA
>NW_023608762.1:0-27001 GCF_013339725.1 Rhipicephalus microplus | reverse complement strand
ACGTAAAGCACAATTTTGACAAAGGGCTACGATAGAACGCAACAAACAATGAAACGAAAACCGGATACTGTGATCACAAAGGAGCGCCTCACACCACGCGCTTGGGAAGAAACTGTGGTAATTAATTTCGCGCTGATCAGAATGGCCACCTCACCACCGCGTGTAGGCCTGATCCTTGCGTATGACGAAATTTCTGGTACAGCTATTGAACATTTTCACATCTTTGTTTAGCCATGTTTGCGCGATTGCTAGAAAGTCTGGATTTGTAGCAAGAAGAAAGATTCCAGAGAAGTTATTTGGGTATTAGGCGATGCACATACCGTTCGCGAAAGGTATTCTGCCGAACCTTCATTGCGCGAGGTCGAGGTATGCCTAACTCAATTTGCCGTTTTTTTTCTCGTTGTCGCATGAGTGGTGGATGGAATTCGATCAACGGTGTCCTTTTCCATCGTTCTAATGTACAATGATGATTGTGGTGTTTAACGAACGTCCCAAAACCTATTTGATTATGAGAGACGCCGTAGTGGAGGGCTCCGGAATTTTGACCACCTCGGGTTCTTTCACGTGCGCCCAAATCTGAGCACACGGCCTACACATTCGCCTCCATCAGAATGCAGCCGCCACAGTCGGAATTTGATCCGCGACCTGCGGGTCAGCAGCCGCGTGCCTAGCCACTAGACCACTGTAAAGGGGCGTTCTAGATGTACAATGCTTTGTTATTGCGCGATTTGTAAAATAATGAACTACCTTATCACCGGCCTCCTTTCTAGCTTTAGCGGCATGGTCATGCTTTCTTCTTCCGATCATATCACTCGGACAGAAAAATCTTCGCTAATGAAATAGGCGGTAACCCTTAGTTGTGGCAGTTATTAAATGCTGGTTTTTTTCTTTGCTGTCAACAAGCTTAAAAATGATAGGTCTGCATTTGTGGGATCTATACCTTCCTATGCATGAAGTTCTTTTAAATCGCTACTCGGATCTCTCTTCAAACATTCTTTTAAAACATTTTCAGACCCCAGATCATTGAGCGAGTCAAGGTTTTCTCTTCGGTGTTTCTGGAACACCATGCAGATTTCGTTTGATCTTCTGGAGAGATTTTCCTGATCATCGATTTTCAACTCGAGGGATGCGCAAACCCTTTGAAGATCGTTAACATGTCTACGCATGATAAGTCGCTATTTCACATAGCTAGTTCTTCTACTTCCTTTCTATTGATTTAAACCGGTGTTCTTTGATTTCTTTCGGATCGTCCCTATTTGCTGCACTTAAGCAAAATTAGCCGAGATGGGAGTTTCTCCAGCACATGAGCCCACAAAACTCCCCTTCTCCAATTATTACTCCCGGGTAGGGAGTGAACGCGCACATGTCATCGTGAAACGCCCCCTGCTTAATCACAGAGTTTAGACGACCCATGACCTTGTTAAACTCCCCAGGGAGTTTCAGGTCACGTGGTTACAAACTCCTATAGGAGCTTTAAAAACCCTCTTTGGGTGTGACGTGTGTGTTCGTGGGTGTGTGCGTGTGTGTGTGTGTATGTGTGTGTACGGGCATATGTTGCACGTCGGTGTGAAACACATGTCTTGTGTGGCTAACCGTGTCATCTGTCAACAGGCAACGAAATTATAAGGGCAGCGAAGAATAGCAACGACCGGTTGGTATTTACTGGGAACATTTCAATATTTCGCACCGTTAAACCACGCTGCACATCGGTCCGATTCCTCAACGAAACATCGTGAATACCGCGCTTCAAAGGGCCGAGTAACAAAAACTTCGAAGAATAAAGTAATGGTAGCAAAAGTAAGCTGTTACGATCGTCAGGGGGCTGCTCCTGGAGTTTCACCACAGAAACTTCGAAGTGGTCTGAAGTAGGCTTCGCTCGACTACGGTAGGCTGGCCGGCAACCGTCTGAGATTCTCCCGGCGACGCGCTCGCCCCGTCTCCGCCGAGCAGTTCTTAACCAGTAAATGTTACTAGTTGCATGATTTGAAATCTTAATTGACTAACCATTTCCATGGGATTGATTGAATTTGTAAATTCGATGGCCATCAAAGGCACCATGCATAGTGGTGCAATTCGAAAGAATCAGTACTAAAGTGCTTATTTGGGCCGGTTGGTACATGGTCAACGAAGTGAAAAAAACAGCGCGTAACACAGGACACAGGACAGAGAAGAGACGGACGAGGCGCTGACTTACAACCAAAAATTTATTTCGTACAGGGGTGTATATATAGCACACGAAACTTGAAAAAAGAGAGGGAGAGAAGTCGAGTGACATGAAAGAGTAATTTTTGTTATGATTGTATGCGTATAAAAAAACTGTGATTGCGCAATCATTCGCTTGTCAAATACGCCAATTCCCTGGTGAGGAGCGTTATCGAAGGTGCACTGACACACATACGCCTTTTTGATTATGCAGAATGCCTCATAAATCTCACGTGTCCTTTTATCTCTGTAGCGTCGAAGTATCTTGCATTCGTCAAACAATGCACGGCATCCACAAATGGAGCTGTGCGCAGCTAAGTGGCTGCCAACAGAACCCCGCATTAGATTGCGGTGTTCCTGAGGCGGTCATTTATACAGCGGCCAGAATGCCCGATGTAACAGCGGCCGCAAGAGAGGGGGAATTTCATAAATGGCACAAAAACAACATTCAACAAACTGATTGCGTGTTTTTTATCACACACGCGTGGCCCTCTGTCCTCTCTGTTCACCTGATGGCACATACTAGAGAATTATTTCTGGCTGAAAAAACAACTCTGATTCCAGCTTTTGTGCTACCTTTTTAAACAATGTGACACCTTATGCAAGTAAGGAATGACTGCTGTTCTTGAAAAAGAACTTTTTCTTGACCACTAGTCGGTTCGGTTAGCTGTTTGATGTCTTTAAGATACTTTCAGCTATGGAACACAGTATGTTATCCGGGTACCCTGCCTTGCGCAATCTGCGCACCTGTGACTCAAAACTAGTACACAATGTGTGATGGCAAGACCGCATCAGGCCGCCTTTAAACAGGATTTTGCAATCGCTCGCTTTACAAGTTTGAATGCGCAGAACTGTAGGGTAGCAAACTTTTTTTGGGAGCGGGGGCATACTGCCAGCACACGTGGTCGGACAAAAAAACCTCAATGTCAAGGAACCGGAGTTTGTTAGCAATGGGGAATTCAGTGGTTAGTTGCAGTGAGCCCAAGCAAGTGCGAAAACACATCAACAATTTGATCAGCACGTTGCTGAGCTTCAGAGTGGTTGGACCGGTACAAAATCAAGAAGTCATCAACAAATCTAAACACTTTCACGGCGCTCGTCAGTTGTAGGCAATTAATGAGAGATCTGTCTATTTGGCTAAAAGAATGTCACTTAGGATCGGGGCGAGACAGGAACCTATGCAAACACCTTCTTTTTGAATATAAAGTTTGTCATCATGCTTTATAAACGTAGAACGTAAATAAAAGGTCAACATTTCTAAAAAGTTTCTGACGCTAATTCCGCACGAGTCCTGAAATTTGACGTTCCCATAGCGGTCTATGCAGTCGCTCACCTCTGCGCACACCTGGTCCATCGGCAGGGAATAGTATAGTCTTTTACGTCCACAGAAAAGAAGCTCACTTCTGAAGGGCACTCTTGTTGAAGAAATTCGGATACTATTTGAGGCTTTCTGATGAGGCAAGGGTCTTCCACAGGAAGGACAGATAGGGAACGCTGCAGGTACCTTCCACCAGGCGCTGCCATGTGCCCTGTTCCGAGACAATGACGCGGAAGGGAATTTCCGGCTTGTGGCGTCTTTGCTGAAAAGAACACTGAAAGGTTCACACCCCTCGCTGCTCTCACTGATGACGCCAGTTTTGAAGGCCAGCCTCTTCACAAAGTTTGCTAGCTGTTGCCTTGACCTTGGAAGTTTTACATTCGCGACTTGGAAGTTTTCGGTGACAGCAGCGTCCGCCTTTTCTTTGTAGACGGTTGTCGGGGCAAGGACAAAACCGCCTTCTTTGTCCGCCTGAAGGAGCTTGAGATCTGCAGCGCGTAGCGACTTAATCACGGAAGGTTGACGTGATGTTCCGGTTTGCTTTGTTGGCAACAAACAATCCACGCCTTCTTGAATGCACCTGTCTCTATTATCACAGAGGCTCGTGGCCGTGCTCCTTACTAAGCTCAAAAGCTCTACTTGGTCCAATTTTGGTGGCTCGCAAAATTTTGGGCCCTTTTCCAATGCGCTTTTTACTCCAGGAGGGATGCTTGCGTTCCCTAGAGTCACAACTTCTTGTCCAGATTGGCAAGTTTGCTTCTTTCTTCTTGGCAGGCTGGCAAATATCATCTTCCAAAGAAAATCCGCTGTCCGGGATGCAATACCCAGGTCTCTGCGGTAGGCCCTCAGAGCACTGTTTTGCGATGCATTTCCCATGCTTGCAGCATATAGGCACCGAGTAGAACCGCACTTGTCGCCAGGCCTCCGACCGGAAGATTCGGCATATTCTGTCAGCATGACCCTTTGATGGCGCTAAACCACCAAAAAGTTGAAGAACATCTGGAGGCAGAGACGAATTCTTCAAGGCGAACGTATAAAGACGAGTCCTGCAGATCGCAGTAGCCAGCAGGTTTATACACAACGGAAGAGCGGGGAGAAAGGGGTAGGATAACAGAGCCCGATGTATTAGAAATGAACTGTACTAAAGTGTTATTTGGGCCGGTGGTACATGGTCAACGAAGTGAAAAAAACAGCGCGTAACACAGGACACAGGACAGAGAAGAGACGGACGAGGCGCTTACAACCAAAATTTATTCGTACAGGGGTGTATATATAGCACACGAAACTTGAAAAAAGAGGGGAGAGAAGTCGAGTGACATGAAAGAGTAATTTTTGTTATGATTGTATGCGTATAACAATAAACTGTGATTGCGCAATCATTCGCTTGTCAAATACACCAATTCCCTGGTGAGGAACGTTATCGAAGGTGCACTGACACACATATCGCCTTTCTTGATTATGCAGAATGCCTCATAAATCTCAGTGTCCTTTTATCTCTGTAGCGTCGAAGTATCTTGCATTCGTCAAACAATGCACGGCATCCACAAATGGAGCTGTGCGCAGCTAAGTGGCTGCCAACAGAACCCCGCATTAGATTGCGGTGTTCCCTGAGGCGGTCATTTATACAGCGGCCAGAATGCCGATGTAACATGTGTTATGTGTTATGTTATGTGTTATGTACGTGTGCTATATATACACCCCTGTACGAAATAAATTTTGGTTGTAAGTCAGCGCCTCGTCCGTCTTTCTGTCCTGTGTCCTGTGTTACGCGCTGTTTTTTTTCACTTCGTCGAAAGAATCAGGTCACAATTGTTTGAATTGGCAGTCGTTTATTTTTAAAATTATGTCGTTTGTCACCAAGTAACATTTCATTTCGGCAATAAAACAATGTTGAATATGTTAAATATTCAGCGTCATTTGGCAGTGTACAGTGCATTTAGGTATGTTAAACACCCCCCATATCACTCGTCCTTACTGAACTTGCTATCAAACTTCGTGTACTCGAGTCCGTCTTCAGTGGAGTTATTACCAGATGAATTGTCGATGTCGGTTTGAGCTGTGATTCGGGGCACTCTATAAAGGGCTTCCAGAGTCCAAGACATTGTCATTGTAGCGACTGTCAGATCTTCCACGCCGACAATATCTTGCTTGTGAGGTCTAGCTTCATGGAATGTAATGAGCTGTTTCGAGGAATATAATGTCCAAACGCAGATGATAACGACGCCTACCAAAGCAAGGGTGAGCAAGATGTGTGCTTTGTTCGTGGCATTAAGCTCGCGTCGCTATTATAGACACTTCTTCTGGCTTCTCTCTGCGTCACCGTTGTTTTGAGATCAAGAAAGGGTGAGCTGTTTGATATTCTAAGGTGACATTAGTTTTTCATTGCCACTTTCGTAAGCTTCGTGATTTTGGTGGCGGCTAACATTATTGTGACTATGTTTCCCATCACAGCCATATCCCTTCGCGTAGGGACCACTGACTCGTTCGCAAATGAGGCAACACTGACGGAGCAGAGCGCACGTTATCCTTTCTAACCGGTTTGACTGTAAAGGATGCGCGTGGTCGCCAGTAGCCGGAACTGAACATATGGCACTCTGGAGCACTACTTCAATCCTTCTAGGCCGCAGAGCATGAGCTTTCTTGGTTTTGCAGTAGGTCACATGCTGCCGCTGTTAGATCATCCTAGGCTAAGGAGCGAGACTACCGAAATGCGCGGCTGTTCGATTGCCAGTTCTCGACTCGTCCATGGTACCTTTTACAAGCTGACGACGCTCTTCGACCGAAAGCAGCGTTACTCGAGGCGTAGAAACTGGAGGTCTTACGGGTTGCCTTGGTGGTAGCGGTGGTGGCTCATCGGACGGCACAGCGGGTACTAGATCCCTTTCGGTGGCCTCGACCGCACCATTTCTTGTCTCTGTAATTCCCGCTACCGGTGCAGAGTGGGTCTGCCGAAACATTTCAGTGGCGATGTATTCTGACCTCTTTTGGTTGCTCATCGTCACCCACTGCCTCACGCACTGGCAAAGTGGGACACGTTGAACTGTGGCCAGCCATTTTCTTGGCCTGTGGTCGTTCATTGATGGGGGAAAACCCGTTACGGCAACATGAAAATGTACCATCTAGTAGCTGACAATTCTGATGCTGATGAACTCAGATGAACGGCGCTCAACCACAGAGGGGGATGGGCCAAGAAGCGGGCGGAAGTATACCTAAATGAAAATAAAATGAAGTAAAGGCAATCTGAAAAATTAGTTTACTGATAAAACTGCCAATAATGAAGAATGATACTGAGAAAGCGGTCAAACAATCTCTTGTTCTTGACAGACATAGCTACGAATTATAAACTAAAGATCTGAAAAGGTTAGCGCTCATCAGCACGGTAATCTTCTAATTGCTGATGTAGTCAAACGCAGTGGAGCCTATATCCCTGTGGCAGTAACCAAAGGAAGTGCCGCCAAGTGATCTGGTAGCTAACTAGCTGATGATGATGATCATTTGCATGTTGCATGATTTTCCTTCAAGCGAGTTGTAAAAATGTAGCGCACTTGTGGCCACCGGGCCCACACAGTAGAGCTGTGTTATGTAAATAGCCAAAATTATGACAACGCACATATATTAATGGTGAGAAATATCCAGGGGAGATGAGAAGTGTGTCATTCGAAACATTCGAGACCCTTAGGCTTTTTGTAAAAGTTGAACGCGATTGAATACTATGTTCCTTGTGCGTACTCAAACACTTAGTGTATGAAACCTTTCCGAACTTGTTATGCACCACTATTGGGTTTGAGGCCGCAATAGCGGGTGTGTCTGTGTAGTGGGTGACTGCTCTAAACTATTATGGTAAATCCGTGTTCTGACGCCCGGTGGCAATGAACGTTTGTACCACGCATATTAGTGCAATATGTCATGTTGTATTCTGAAACATTTTATTTTTAATAGATTTCCAAGCAGAAGACATTATTTTCACTGTCGTGACAAGTGTACGCGTGGCTGCGTGGTTGAATACATGTTGCCAAGCATTAGACCCAGATTCAGTCCTGATTAAGACCCAGAGTTTTATAACTTAACTTCATTTGCATCTTTCTCAATTTTTCGGTATAGCAATGAGGATGATTTTTCGCTCACAACCAATGACGGCTGGATGACTTACTCATTACGCTATTCGCTCACAACCAATGGAGCATTGGATGACTTACTCTTTACGCTATTCGCAATGTGCGATGACTGGTTGATTCATCGCCGTTTTAAAGTACTTTGTAAGCCGTATGAACACGATTTATTTCCCGACATCGAGCCTGCCTAAGGCAAGTTTGCCAAGAAGTCCCAAGCACTGATGTGGCACACTGGTATACAGGATTATAACCCAGCAGACCCAAGTTCGCGCCCCAGTGTGGCAATGGTGCTAGAATTTTTCTAATTTTGCGCAAGGTTGTTGGGGACACCAGCGGTGGTGACGGCGGAAAACTGCGCGTGACCCGAGTGGGAATATTATAACAGCTTTCGCTGTAGAACTGCTGACTGGGTGAGTTGGTGCATGATAAAGTGATATGGCTTTGGCGCAGCTCAGTTTGAACGTGAAGGAAAGATAATATGCAGTCAAGAAGGAAAAAAAAACTGACGACAGTGTGAGTGCTCACACTATCAACAGGTTTTTTATCTCTTTTTCGCTGTATATTACCTTTTTTGATAGTAGGAGCAAACATTCAGCAACTTTCCGTGTGTGAAGTTATCTTACAACCCTAACAACGAATAAAGCAAAATTATGCTATAATGGATAAAAATAAAATGTCCTTTGGCTATTTCTTTTTTAACACTCTATATCTTGATTCAGACGTGGTAATTGTTCCCGCGACGGGCGGCCCTTTTCTCTCATCTCTTCGACTGTCTTGCGGTTTGTCTGCTTCTGCCGGTCGTTTCACTGTGCATGTGTGGAAATGTTTTGAATACGTTGAAGGTAAAAAATTCGCGTTTGTGAGTTAGAACGCGTTTAACACATTGACGAATGGAGGAAAGGGACACAAGGTATGCTGCGCTGCTTTGTGGTTCCACAACTCTGGAAGAAACAGCTCAGCAAAATTTTTCCGCTTCCCAGTGGAAGAAAGGTAAGCACACGTTTTGTTCGGTACGTAGAGGCAATTCATTCTTATCAAAGCATGCAGCTAAAGTACGAGCCAAAAGTTTTCTGTTGTTGTTTTACAGTGATTTTTTGTTTGGCACTGCCCACTTTTCTTTGATGTTGTAGGCTTGTGAAGATACTTTTGAACAGTTTCTCGTGAGCTGGTTCACGCCAGCTGACACGCTTGCATCAAGATCGAACACTTTAAACTTATTATTCAGCTTCGAAAGCTCTACCAGTTCTGCTTTGTCTGTTGCGTTTAGGTTTTCATGCTTTGGCTCTTATTAAGGAGGTTCTTCACCTCCGGGGACAGTTGCTATAAAATTTGTCTAAATACCATTCTTTCAACTGCTACTACACACTCTATAATAACACCTGTCGGATTATCATTTATTGGTTCAACGCTAAGGCCGAGTTCTTCGATAAAATTCGAGTATCTGTTCTAAAGCAAGGCTGATTCCAGTACTTTCCCACAAAGTGCTACCTCATGATTATAGGAACACCGTTTACCTCATCAGCCAAGTGCACTTGCTCGGAGAGCGAGCATGCAATGGCGGAGAGGAGGAAGGGTTTGTTCACAAGTTTAGCGTCACGCTAGGATTTAAAAGCCCGCCATGACTTAAGCACGTGGCTTTTGCGGTTAGCTCTGGCTGCGTGCTGTTGTAATGTTCTTGGCTGGGGCTGACCTCGGGAGCCACGATAGCTTTATTCTAAAGACTATGTAGGGCAGCCACTAAACACGTGGAAAATAAACTGCCTGTATCCTTTAAAACGTTGCTGGTAAAACTGGTGACAATTTTTAGCATGGGTGAACTTTGGCACTCAGCACCCCGACCAGCTAATGAAAGGACAAGCCGCTGGTTCGAAGACATCTACAAACTTTTTCGACCTTCTTTAACGTGCCGCTGGCTTCTTTCATAATTAATAGAACGTACGGCATGCTGGGGGATGAATTTGAAAGTTTGGTGCTACTCGTCTATTTATTCGCTTAAAAGAAGATTTCGCCACCACTCGGAAGGATGCCGAGTTGCACCAAACTAGGGCCATTCTTTATACCATGCCTGGTTTTTGTTGAGAATAGGACTGAACAAAGGTAGCTTAAAAATAATTCAAAAGCAAATATATCAAATACACTGCTTGAGAAAATTGAAATACAGATACTGAAACATACTTTAGTTGACATAGCGGGATATCTCTTAAATACATTGCAATGAAGGAAAAGTGTATCATAGAATACAGGTAGTGAGATATAGATATAACAGTACACATAACTGATTTTTTTTTCTAAAATGCCTATTTTCTACACTGACTTTAATAGGTCCTGAATGATGCTGTGAATGATGTCCTAAAGCATTGAAGTTGCAAGTGAAGACAATCACTCCATTTCGTACTTTCCACTGCTTTACTTCGATAGACTTCACACCACGATGTTGTCCATTATTGGGAGAAGCCAGCTGGTATTGTCTGGGCAATCCATATTGTTCATTTGTAAACAAATGTGCGTATCTTTCGAGCATGTAATTTGGCATTGGTCATGGGAGTGTGCAAAAGAACATAGCAGTAAATTTCGTTGAGATTCATCGACCTCTAAAAACTCCTGAGTGTGCTTCTAAGGAAAGACTTGTATCCACGTAAGTCATTATGGATTTATCCCACAATTGTAGTGAGTTGCTTCAAATATCTCGCACTCACAGGAAACAATTTTCAAACGCCTTCAGACATGCGCGTGAATTATTGACGCGAGATTGTTTTTCCGGCTCCTTACTTTTTAGCTACGCGTTTAGCTAAAAGCATACTATCCTGAAGACGAGACAGGACGCTTAGTTAACAGGGTGATTTGCTCGCAACAGAGCAAGTCGGCTAGTTATGATAGGTTAATTGCCAGTTATTTGCTTAACAGATGGCACTGTCGGAAGTGCCGCACACAGAACTCTCGAGTTCCTGGCCAATTATGATTCTGACTGCGTTGCAATCATAACTTACTCCTGAAAAGGTTGTCTTAACAACAACATTTAAGGTTTTGTTCCACGTCCGAACAATATATAATTTGAACCAGTTTAGGCGGTTAGGCGATGTAATGCAAATGAAACTGTGCAACCTGGTAGTTTTCAATATAATGAATTCTGAATACAGCGAAAATAAATAGTTGAAAGTTTTGGGCTCCATCACTCATTGAGAACAGCGAGTTCTCATATAGCACAACCAAATAAAATATGTACTATCAGCGTCAAATGAAACACGAACACCGGCTATCCTTCGCGATGGTATAGTGCATGCCATCCAGCTATCACCGTGGACAGGCACGCGTATATGCGCAGAGCTACCGAAGAGTATGCGTGCTCCTGTCAACATTGATAACTGGACGGCGCGCACTACACTGTCGACAAGGCGTGCCGCTGTTCGGGTTTCATTTGACGCTGATAGTGCAGTGTATTTTCCTTTGAGGGGAACACGGGAATGCGTGGCCTACGCGCTCCGGCGGCTGCTGGCAGCGCGTGCAAGCGGGAGCGAGAGCAACCACAATCCCTTTTCGCCTCATCTTGCGGCGAGGAAAACAACCATTCGTTGCTGATATGTAACCAGCGGCAAGATTGTGGCCCCTCTCCCTTCAAGGTGATTACGCGAGAGCCGGTATACGCCTTGAAGGGGGGAAAGAAGTTGCAATCTTGCTTGTTTGTATTAGAAACAAAAGGTTGTTTTGCTTTCCGCAAGATGACGCGAGAAGAGACTTTGGTTACTCTCGCTCCCACATGCACGCGCTGCCAGCAGACGCCGGAGCGTGTAGCCCACGCGTCGCCGTGTTCTCTTTCATAAAAATTGACACATGAAAAGTACCTTTATTCTGTGATAAGAGACGTCAAAGTGCCCGTTCTATTAATGTTAGAGCTGCTGTGAGTAGTAAAACTACAGATGTGAAGTGAACTTGAATTTTACAGTGAAAGCTGTTATGAGATCCAAAATCGAGTCTCGCGCAGCACCGTGGTGTACTGCCTCCACCGGTGTCTGTTACCACATCGCGCGAAGTTAGAGAAAAAAATTAGTACCAATGACACAGTGGGGTTTGAACCAGGGTACTCTGTGAGCCAGCTCAATATTCTACCGTTACGTACGCCACTGCTTCGGCTTTCTAGGCAAACTTGCCTTAGGCAGGCTTGATATCCGGAAAGCAATCTCAATATTAGGACTTATGAAGCGTTTTGAAACAGCGGAAGAACAGACAGTCGTCGCAAAATGCGAAAGCATGACGAGACGGTCGTTCATTGCTCCAACCCATTAAAAAATCGTCCTTTTCTTCAGCCATTAACTGTGGCGCAGACCCACTCCAGGCATAAATGCTGATTGTGGTTAGCCACTGCATGAACAATCGGCATGAAATTTCTCGCAATACTTTAGCTGACACCAGGCTTCTCAGAATAATGACAAAAACTAGCAACGCGAATGCCGGCCTACTACCCTGAAATACTTATTATTATTGCCGTAGTGGGTACAAGCAAGTGTGCTTGCAGCAGTTACCCATTGAGTGTTTAGAAAAGGCTCTAAAAGCCGCTCTTCTAGCTTTCGCTGTGACTGTGCTGCTTTTTCTGCGCAGGCCTGTTGTTCCACAGCACTATGGAAAGATAATATACAGCGAAGAAGAGAAAAAAAACAGACGACAGTATGATCGCTCACACGGTCTGTTTTTTTCTTTCTTGACTGCATATTGTCTTTCTTTCACGTTCAAACTGAGCTGCGCCAAAGCCATATCACTTTATCATGCACCAACTCACCCAGTCTGCAGTTCTACAGCGAAAGCTGTTATATTATTCTCACTCGGGTCACACGCAGTTTTCCGCCGTCACCACCGCTGGTGTCCCCAACACCTTGCGCAAAATTGGAAAAAATCTAGCACCATTGCCACATGGGGCGCGAACTTGGGTCTGCTGGGTTCTAGTTCTGTATATCATGAGCCACATCAGTGCTTGGGACTTCTTGGAAAACTTGCCTCAGGCAGGCTCGATGTCGGGAAAGAAATCGTGTTCATACGACTTAGAAAGTATTTTAAAACGGCGATGAATCCACAAGTCGTCACACATTGCGAATAGCGTAACGAGTAAGTCATCCAATGCTCCATTGGTTGTGAGCGAATAGCGTAACGAGTAAGTCATCCAGCCGTCATTGTTTGTGAGCAAAAAAGCATCCTGATTGCTATACCGAAAAATTGAGAAAGATGTAAATAAATTTAAGTGATAAAACTCATGGCCTTAATCAGGACTGAATTCGGGTCTGTTGCTTGGAAAACGTGTGTTAAACCACACAGCCACGCCTACACTTGTCACGACAGTAAAAATAATGTCTTCTGCTTGGAAATCTATTAAAAATAACATGCTTCGCAATACAATATGACATATTGCACTAATAATGCGTGGTGCAAACGTTCATTGCCACCGCGTCAGAACACGGATTTAGCATATTATTTTAGAGCCAGGCACCCACTACACAGACACACACGCTACTGCGGCCTCAAGAACCCGTAGTGGGTGCATAACAAGTACGGAAAGGTTTCATACACTAAGTGCTTGAAGTGAGCACAAGGAACATGGTATTCCTATCACGTTCAACTTTTACAAAGAAAACCTAAGGGTCTCGAATTTTTCGAATGACACGCTTCTCATCTCTCTGGATATTTCTCACCATTATTATATATGTGCGTTGTCATAATTTTGGCTGGCTATTTACATAACACCGCTCTACTGTGTGGGCCCAGTGGCCACAAGTGCGCTACATTTTTACAACTCTCTTGAAGAAAAACGATGCAACAATCATCATCATCAGCTAGTGAGCTACCAAATCACTTGGCGGCGTTTCCTTTGGTTACTGCCCCAGGGATATATGCTCCACAGTGTTTGACTACATCAATGCAACTGAAAGATTGAAGTGCTAATTAGCGCTAACCTTTCCAGATCTTTAGTTTATAATTCGTAGCTATGTCTGTCATGAACAAGAGATTGTTTGACCGCTTTCTCAGTAATCATTCTTGATTATTGACAGTTTCATCTGTAAACAAATTTTTCAGATTGCCTTTATTTCATTTATTTTCATTTAGGTATCCTACCGCCCGCTTCTTGGCCCAACCACCTCTGTGGTTGAGCGCCGTCCATCTCAGTTCATCAGCATCAGAATCTTCAGCTACTAGATGGTACCTTTTCATGTTGCCGTAATGGATTTTCCACATCAATGAACGACAAAGAGGCCAAGAAAATGGCTGGCCGCCGTTCTTCGTGTCCCACCTTGCCAGTGCGTGTGGCAGCGGGTGACAATGAGCTACCAAAAGAGGTCAGAATACATCGCCGCTGAAATGTTTTGGGAGACTCCACTCTGCACCGGTTGTGCGAATTACAGAGACAAGAGAGTGATGCGGCCGGGGCCACCAACAGGGATCCAGTAGCCGCTGTGCGATCCGATGAGCCACCACCAAGGCAACACGTAAGACGTCCAGTTCCTACGCCTCGAGTAACGCTGCTTTCGGTGGAAGAGCGTTGATTGATTGATATGTGGGGTTTAACGTCCCAAAACCACTATATGATTATGAGAGACGCCGTAGTGGAGGGCTCCGAAAATTTAGACCACCTGGGGTTCTTTAACGTGCACCCAAATCTGAGCACACGGGCCTACAACATTTCCGCCTCCATCGGAAATGCAGCCGCCGCAGCCGGGATTCGTACCCGCGCCCTGCGGGTCAGCAGCCGAGTACCTTAGCCACTAGACCACCGCGCCGGGGCGGTGGAAGAGCGTCGTCAGCTTGTAAAAGGTACCATGGACAAGTCGAGAACTAGCAATCGAACAGCCGCGCATTTTGGTAGTCTCGCTCCTTGGCCTAGCAATGATCTAAGCAGCGGCAGCATGCGACCTACTGCGAAGCCAAGAAAGCTCAAGCCACTACGGCCTAGAAGAATTGAAGTAGTGCTCCCGAGTGCCATCTGTTCAGTTCCGGCTACTGGCGACCACGCGCGTCCTTTACAGTCAAATCGGTTAGAAAGGATAACGTGCGCTCTGCTCCGTCAGTGTTGCCTCATTTTGCGAACGAGTCCAGTGGTCCTACGCGAAGGATATGGCTGTGATGGGAAAACATGGTAACAATGTTAATGTTAGCCGCCACCAAAATCACGAAGCTTACGAAAGTGGCAATGAAAAACTAATGTCACCTTAGAATATCAAACAGCTCACCCTTTCTTGATCTCAAAACAACGGTGACGCAGAGAAGAAGCCAGAAGAAGTGTCTATTATAGCGACGCGAGCTTAATGCCACGAACAAAGCACAACATCTTGCTCACCCTTGCTTTGGTAGGCGTCGTTATCATCCGCGTTTAGACATTATATTCCTCGAACAGCTCAATACATTCCATGAAGCTAGACCTCAGAAGCAAGATATTGTCGGCGTAGAAGGTCTGACAGTCGCTACAGATGACAATGTCTTGGACTCTGGAAGCCCTTTACAGAGTGTCCCGAAATCACAGCTCAACCCGACATCAACAATTCATCTGGTAATAACTCCACTGAAGACGGACTCGAGTACACGAAGTTTGATAACAAGTTCAGTGAGGACGAGTGACATTGGGGGCTCTGTTTAACATAGTACCTAAATGCACTGGTACACTGCCAAAATGACGCTGAATATTTCACATCTTCAATATTGTTCTATTGCCAAAATGAAATGTCACTTGGTGACAAATGACATAATTTTAAAAATAAACGACTGCCAATACAAACATTTGTGACCAGATTCTTTCGGATCGCAGCACTATGCAGCAGTGCCTTTGATGGCTATCGAATTTACAAATTCAATCAATGCCATAAAAACGGTTAGTCAAATAAGGTTTCAAATCATGCAAATACTAAACATTTACTGGATAAGTACTACTGATACTAATGTGGCATCGCGATGAAGTTTTTTAGAAGGGCGGGAAGTCAGGGGCATATAAACACTTGAGCAGCTTCAATCTTGGCCATGCAACCTTATATTTACATTATGATATCTATGAGCGTACTCGAAGGAAGACGCGCGAAGCTTCATGGAATGTTGGTTTAATGGTTCTGATATTTCTGGCAGAATCACCGTGCTTACAGAAGGTTTCAATATATTAGTGCTCAAAAATGTTTGTTTCAAGAAAGACGTGAAATGCTTTCTTGATAAGTGTTTTTTATTGAGCAAATTCTTTTGTGTGTTGATGACTGACCTAACATTAGTTCTTCACTCATGATGGGCATAGCTACACCGTCGGCATGTGGCGTAACTCCTTTATCCACTAGGTACAGATGATTGGCATCAGTCTGTTGATACCGACAGGATAGGAAGCGTCCAATCTGCCAGATTAACGCAGCCTCGTGCTATTGCCCAATCAACCAGGATTTTTTGCAACAAGAACCGAGTTTACTCGGCTAGTGATGAGCCCACTCGGCAACCAGCCTGGGACGACAACAGCGACAGCCCGCGCGGCCCCCTAGAACCTGAAGATGGCGCTGGGCCTCGACAAGGAACGCATAAACTTTACACGACACCACACGAAAGCCATAGGGCACGGCGACACTATCGGCATGTGGCCTAATACTTTATCTACTAGTTACACGTGGGTAGACGAGACGGCTAATGTATTCGTCCAGACAATATCTGCTTAATCATGTTGCCGTGGCCTTGCCTTCATTGTCTAGTGTTTCACGACTTATGTGTATTATTGGTTAAATCGCGGCTACTAGCTGGCAATATTGAAAAAAACCCTGGTCCCGATTTGTCACAGCTTTCCAAACAGCTCCAGCATATAGGTGACGATCCTAAAGTAATCAAAGAAGACCAGTTTAAAATAGAAAAGAAGTTCAATAGAAAAGAAGTTAGAACAACTAACTATTCTGAATAGCAAGATCTTATCATGTTAACAATCTTCAAAGGGTTGCAACATCCCTCGAGTTGAAATTGATGATCAGGAAAATCTCTCCAGAAGATCAAACGCAATTCTACAGGGTGTTCCGGAAACCACCGAAGAAAACAGTGACTGGCTCGGTGATCTGGCATCTGAAAATGTTTTAAAGGAATGTTTTGAGGATTGATTCAATAGCGAATAAAAGAATTCATTGCATAGGAAAATATAGATCCCGCAAATGCAGGCCTATCATTTTTAAACTTGTTGACAGCAAAGAAAAAAACAAGCATTTTTAATAACTGCGACGAACTTAAGGGTACCGCCTATTTCATTAGCGAAGATTTTTCTCTCCGAGTGCATGTGATCAGAAGAAAGCTATGACCTGCAGATATAGCTAGAAAGGAGGCTGGTGATAAGCTAGTCCATTATTTTGACAAATTGCGCAACAAGAAAAATTGTACATTCGGAACGATAAAAAAACACCGTCGATTGAATCCCATCCGCCACTCAAGCGACAATTGAGAAAAACGGCAAAATCGAGTCTTGGGCATTTCACCTCCAACCTCGCGCAATGAAGGATCGGCAGAAATAACTTTCGCGAACGTTATTGTGCATCGCCTAATACCCAAACCACCTTCACTGAAATCTTTTCTTCTTGCTACAAATCCAGACGTTCTAGCAATCGCGCAAACATGGCTAAACAAAGATGGGAAAGAGTTCAAAATAGCTGTACCAGAATATTTCGTCATACTAAAGGATAGGCCTACACGAGGCGGTGGGGTGGCCATTCTGATCATGCGCGAAATTTCTTCAATAGTTCTTCTCAAATTCGAGGGTGTTGAGGCGTTCCTTTGTCGATTACAGTATCCGGATTTCCTTTTCATTGTTTGTTGCGTCGATCGTAGCTCTTTGTCAAATATTGATAGCTTTACGTAATTGCACATGTATACGCTCACCATCTAAAAGAGGCCAGGTTGATTTTGTTTGGGAATTTTAACCCACTGATATCAACTGGCGCACTATAATCTATAGCTCAAGATGGTCCGACTCAATTTTCACATAATGTAGTCATTTAACCTGACCCAAAGAGTAGACCAACCTACAAGCGTAATAGGTTCTAGATCTGTTTTTCCAGAGGTAGTGTTGTGATTGATTAGTTTGATGTAAATTCAGCTAAAACTCATCGACGGATTGGCTGACCCCAAAATAACGCTCTGCAGTATTCCAACAGGGGCAAAACTTTTTCACCTAAAAGTGCAACTACCTTCTTCATTTTCAATCCAGCTGATGATACCAGCGTATTAGATCACCTGAGTTCTGAATTTGCCTCCTTTAGAGACCTAGCTGATGACAAAAACACCAACATTCAAACACTACGGCAGAGGTTCAAAAATATCTCATCATTTTGCGATCCATAATTTTGTACCCACTAAAGCAAGATGAAGAAGCATACAAAACCCATGAAGAAATTGAGATATAATTCACATGATGGATTATTATGTAGGGTCTAACGTCCCAAAACCACAATATTGAAACATAATTCACCTAAACGAAAAGTGAATTGCCTCAGGAAATCATACAAAAAGAACGGCAACTTGGAAACCAGTACTTCTCTCAATGAAACAATCAGAAACGTAAAATGCGAAGTAAAGAAGGCTAAGGGTACCTACTTTAAACATTTGCTTCCCAATTTTCTTAGAACTCTCCTCGAAAGTTTTAGAATCACCTAAACCCCAAACAAGATGTTGCCAGCCAACAGACACCTGAAGAAAATAAGCGTATAGCCAAATAAATAAAGTCGGACTTCTAATCAGTATTCACTACAGATAACGGAAGCACTCCGGATATCTTGAATACCTACAGTAGTACAATTGAGGCAATTAAAATGGATGAGGCGGGAATATTTACCCAGCTTCTTAAGCTAAATCCAAAAACAGAGCTAGACCAGACAATATTTCAGATCAATTTTTAAGGCGCTACGCAAAATTGGTAGCAAATACCTATGTGCCATCTTCGACGAATCTTTAAAAACTTGTTCTCTCCCTATGAATTAGAATAATGCCAAGATATTTCCTGTACACAAACTGAGTAGTAATGCAGATGCTCTAACTACAGGCCCATCTCACTGGCCTTTACCGTATGGCAAACACACAATTTTACACCTCGAACAAATCAATTTATTATCACCTTGTCAACACGGTTATCACCAAGGACTTTCTTTTTTACACAATTATCTAAACTTGTGCTTGAACTATCTACAAGCATCAACCAGCAAAAGCAGACAGAATTATTCCTGCTCGAATTCTCTGAGGCATTCAACAGAGTATACCGCGCAAAATTGATTAGAAAGCTTCAGTTCATAATAGGCGATAAACAACTTACTAAATAAATCAAAAGCTATCTCTCAAACCAAACTGAGTTCGTCGAAGTAAACCATAAGTTTTCATAAATCAACAACGTTACCTAAGGAGTTCCTCAAGGTAGTATCCTCGCCCGTATCTTATTTTAATTCTTCAATGACCTTCCTGAAGTTGTGAGCACTTACATAAGACCATTCGCGAACGAGTGTATAATCTACCGAGAAATCAGTCTACCTGAAGATTACGAGATATTGAATCATGCGGTGAAATCAATAATAGAATGATGTTATCAATTACAAATGACCCTAAAATGTCAGCAAATCAGGCGTCTGGCGTGTAACTAAAAAGCAACACGTCTCTCTATAATCATACTCAGCCGACAACACTGCGTTACCAACTTTTAAAGAATACAAATATCTGAGAGTTGTATTATCAGATAACCTGAGGTGGTAGTATTATGTTAATGTCATAACATCAAAGCTATAAAAATATTTCTTTTTCGAAGGTGACCTCAACATGCAACTCCGGAAATTAAACTACTCGCCTATACAGCATTTGTTAGACCTGTTCTAGAATATGTAAATGTAGCCTCGTTACTGTATACCACACAAGCAGTTAAAACAATAGAGTACAGAGAAAACTACCGATGTACTTGTAATGACTATAGCAAAACTGCCTCACCGTCTCCACTAATCAATAGAGTTTCGCTACTATCCCTACAAAATCACGCCAAACTTGCTCGTCTGAAAGTAATATACCAGCTAATGCTTAACTCACTGTCCATAGATAGCACACGCTACATCACCAAATCTGTAACAAGATAGACCCGTCATAAGCAAACCCAAACACTAAAAAGCTATGCCTTAGTACCGAATTCTTCAGATTTCCATTTTCTTATTGCAACCTCAGAATAGAATTACCTACCCTCTCAAATTATTCATATTCCAACGATAGAAACGTTCTTCAAATGTTCATTTTTTCCCACGGCAGCCACAGAACAGGGTCACCTACCCTCTATATTATTGATAGTCCCACGCTAGAAACCTTCTGACGCTGTTATGACCTTTAGGCCCAGAGAGCCTTGGATGAAAGAGCCCAGGCAGCCGATGACGCCGATGGGTTCCCGTACGAGAGACCCCACCTACTACTTGTGGGTGTCATCCTCTTACAAGTTGCATCGTGCATAGCTCCTTTGTTTTTAATGAGTGATTTTTCCACCAGCACCTCTTTTCAACTACTGTAACTTTAAAGCAATCTTGACTTGGGAGCCTGAAACCTACAGCACCGGAATCCCGATATCAGTTCGGGAGTACGTGAGCGTCCATTCCATGTGGAGGCACGCGTGGAAACGACCTTTATAAGCGTGCCCACCGCTCTACCTCACTACTGATCGCGAAAACGCTCTGAAGTTGTTGAGATCTGAAGACTGCCAATGGTACATGGTCTAGGTAAGAAGCTTACCGTTACCAAACTAAACTGCTTACGCTCTGCGGCCTAGTGGCTTGAGCAGCGAAAGGTGGAGCGAGATGTTGCAGGTTCGATGCCCCGGAAAGGAAAATTTCTTCTTGTTGTTTTCTTTACAATCTGTTGTTACAAGTTGTGTGTCGTAACCGTGGCGGAAATACTTCATCAGAGCCGTGATGAACCGCAGCTTAGTACAATCTCGTATTAAAATAACTACATTAGGAAACGCTCGAAGCCTGATTATCACGGGTGATGTTTTTTTTAACAAGTTCGTTATACCTTGAATTCGACGGGATGGAATAAAAAATTTTTAATGTGGTGGTTATAAATCAGACATGTAGATTTTCTATGCAGATAACGATCCGTCGAAATAGTTAAACGGCCATTGTTTGTACTAAAAAACAAAACAGCTTTCTTGGATTTCGAGTCAGTGCTTGAACACTGAAGCTGAAACACTGAGCTGCACCATGATAGCCTCTGCTACCCCAATAAAATGCTGCAAAGCTCTCTAGTTCCTGGCCAAAAAGCATCAAGCACAAAACTCTTTTCTTAAGAGTTTTCTGTATCGATTAATTCTTGTTTCTCTAGAACAAAAACAAAATTGTTACGAGGGAAGGTGATATACAGCAAACCGCATCGCCTAGCCCGAATGGGTTGGTTCACTTCCCCGTCACGGAGATAGGGGTATGTTGACGGGGCGAAATGCCAGAAACTTCGGCGCACGTAGCTCTAGATGCATCTGAATGAGATCCAAGGGGCCAAAATAACTTTTGCCTCTCTCACTAAAGCGCGCTTCTTAAATTATGTCTTGTTTTTCAAGACAAAAGGAGAATGAGGTTATGTAACTAAGATTTTGCAGGTCTTTCAAGCTAAGAATGCAGGCAATCATACTAGCTTTTAAAATATATTCATTTATTTATAAGTTTATTAAAGATTTCTCGGGTGAGTCCGTAATTAAGGAAAGTGCCACTATAACAACGAGCGTAAACATACAATAAAAACTACCTACAAGAGCATCTAGTACAGCCGAACGACAGCTGAACTACACAACAATGTCAAATTTCCAGGAATGCACAGGGGCCTCGCCTCTCCATCTCGACGTGAGAGCGGCCAGCATCAGTCCTGGACTGACCTTCAAGACCTTAATGAAGTTCGTCATACATACAAACAAAACAGCGATGAAATATTTGAAGGCAGATAAAAAACGCACACGGATCCGTGGGAAATATTTTGTGATGTTCGGCTAACGAGAATATGTTGGCAGGCAGAAAATATCATTACCATAAAATAAGAGACGCATCTAATCAATTTAATGCCGTCATTTTACAAAAAATTAGTTAAATATTGGGTGGTTGTGTAATCTTGAGGACGAGAGCGTGGACATTTCGAGTTGTGAGAGATGGTATAATGGGAGTCATTTCAACAAAGTAGACAGAGCAAGGCAACCGTGTAAGGGCATGTAAGAAACTTTCGAGCTTAACCTGTGGATCTAACTCAGTATAGATCTTAATATTCTACTACGCAGATATATTTTTTACGTATTCAAGCATGGTTGGAATGGTGATCATAGAGAATATAGACGATGATGCTAGTGCTTGGTAGCGGAAAAGCAGTTGTGTACAGTCACGCAAATCTTAAGTCATTGATCGTGATCGACAATATTTCCAGCGTGTAGTCGCCGTAGAACTGAATTGACTTTCGAAAAGTCTGAGGGAAAATGCTTGCCTACATACTACGTGTCCGCGAAAGAGCGGCTTCAACATCCCGCCATCATCTGACGCTGACACACAGAAAAGTCGCCGCTGCCATGATGGGTAATATTTCGGTGACTGTACATTTAAAATCACGTGCGCCTTGTAACGTAACAGTTAGGGTCAACATGGTGGTGCGTACAACATCCAGGAGATAAGTTAGCCTGAGATGGCCGCACATTGTGAAGTAATGTCATTGCCCCCGGTTGAGTGATAATTCGAAAAATTCATACATCACTACATCACTCCTTATTCTGCTTAATTTAGATTGTGCCGTGTATATAAGAAGATCTAACATACTCGAGAGTTGAATACCCTTTCCACATGACGGGCTCTAACCTTCTCGAGAAATTTGCTTGAATTTATTTTCTTATGAATTTATCGGCAGTAGCTGACGCTAGTTGACTCGAGTACTGCGCCTGCTTTTACTGTTGCGCGGACTACACACGGGCAGTGGTTCGAAGCTTATTGCTAGTCTTGTTCATGTTGCAGAACGAATCCGGAACGAGAAGCTGTAATTGCGGAAATACGCTGGGGGCCACAATCAATAGCTCCTGGTTCTGCACATCGTTGAGTGCATCGTACGTGGAGCGTGGCTGGTGGAGTCCAGGACACCATTTTCTTCAACGAGCAGGTCCTGGGGAACCAGGGGACCCCCCGGTGCTTTCGCTGGGGCAAAAATAACCGTGATTACAACACCTGCAAACAGGATGCCGATGAAGACGTATTGCAGCCTACTTGTCTTGGTATCTTCAGCTTCATGCACCAGAGTGATTTTGGCTTCCACCGTCAGCAGTGTCTGGTGGTGGCGGCTGGAGTCCAGTGTAGTTGGTGGTGCATTGTTGGAGAGAGAAAGAGGGAGAGAAATAACTTTATTGTGTTAAAAAAGAAGGGGTTGATGAGCTAGATGGGTGGGGCACTATGTCCAAGGCTCCACTTGCTAGCGCCGCCTGCCACGTGGTCCAGAAGTACTAGTTGCACATCCGCGTCCGAGCTAGCGAGGAGTGCCACACAGTGCTTCAAAGAGTTTTCCATTTTATACGTACGCTGTAAACGATCGAGTTCATTTGGCCGTTTAGCACAACTCAACGATATATGGTTAAGGGTCGCGGCGAGTCGCGACACCACGTACAATCACGCCATACAAAGTTGAATGAATTTTGTGCAGTCGTAATATATTTGGAGAAGTTCCCGTTTGAATTTTCCAGTCTATGACGTCTTCCCCTTTAAGAGATTCGTGGGGGGCACCGTATTTCTGCCACGTGCATCGGTGGTGAGCAAGAAGCTCTCGTGGAGCCATTCGAGCCGGGTCGTTTTCCTCCTCCTCGCGAAAGCTGTCGTGGGTAAGGGCTGGGTCGTGGTAACAGCGAGAAAGGCTGCTGCTTCTCTCGGTTCGTGAGCGCTCGAGCTAGAGGGTCCACCCTCTCCTTACCCTCTAGGCCTGCATGTGCCGGACACCAGACAAGCCTATAAGTGTTGCTCAATTCGCCGCCTAAAAAATTGCAAATGTTTATTGGGAGGTGGCCTTTCGTGAATAGCCAGCACGTCTCTTGCGAATCTGAGAGTATGGTGATGTATGTCTGGCCGTCATTGCGCTCTCGACTTTCAATAGCAATGCGATGGCGAAACACTCGACCTTAGTGATCGATGTAGTGTTCAGTGATGCCATGGACACCATGCTTCTCGTGTCGCTCCTTAGCTTTGTGACGACGCAGCGCTTCCAGTTATACCTGGCAGCGTTAACGTATAGTACGTTCTCATTGCCTCTGACTAATTTTCTGATACATTTTACACGCTCCTCTCGCCTTTCGTGATGCCGCTCCTTGGTCATGTTCGTGGCGATAGGGGCGATCAAAATATGTCGTCGGGTTCTGGTACGTTTACCAGCTCCTCGTCCAAGTTTTGGGGTTGCGGTGGTATACCCGCTCTCATCAGTATCAGTCTTCCGAATTCGTCTGGCGGAGGCAGTTGCGCTGGGAGGTCATTGTTGCTGCTTTCACTTCAGCGTACGTGTTATGCAGGCTGATCTCGAGAAGCCTGTGTGTCGGAGTGCTTATCAGTAAGCCTGATGCTGCCTTGTAAGCCCCTATCATGGTAGAATCTACTTGCTCTTCCTCGCTTTTGTTCAGCGTGTGTAAAGGCTAGCTGTATGTCAATTTGCTCATTTCGAGCGCCTGCACTAAACGGACAGTACCACTTTCCTTTATGCCCTTTTTGTGGAAGGTGATCCTCTGAATCACCCTAGCCACTGGTTCAGTTGCCGATTTAAGAAGACCGATAGTGTGATTTCCCCTACCATTGCTTTAAACCCAGAAACCGGGATCCAGGCGACGGTAACTTCTTTATATTCCTTTTTCGATTTTGATTTCTATTCTTCCATTACTTTTGTAGCGTTTGATGTGTATTTTGATCACCTCTGATTTATCGGGTGCGCAGCTGAAACCAGTGGTTCTGGCAAAGTTTTCTACAGCCAGGGCCGCCTCTTACAGAGTCTGCTCTTTACTGGCCATGGACCCCCTGTGGTCCACAGAGTAATGTCGTTCGCGTAGAGGGTATAACCTAGTTGTGGTTCACAGTCCAAGGCCTGAGCGAGTCGACGCATGGCGATATTAAACAATAGAGAAGATATTATGGCTCCTTGAGGCACTCCCTTGTTTGGCATTCGGAACGGCTCAGACCTAACGCTTGAGATACCAATCGTCGCCTCCCGATTGGCGAAAAAATCCTTTATATAGTTATATATCTTTTTCTCGCAACCAATTATATTTAGCTCAGAGGGTATAGCTTCATGAGAGATATTGTCAAAGCTCCCTTTAAGTCTAGAGCAAGCATCAAAATGCTCTCCACCTTTGTGAATGCCTTTGAATACCTCTTCTTGTATCAGGAGGAAAGCGTCCAGTGTTCAGAAACCACTGCGGAAGCCTGGCATGGTAGCCAGAAACAGCCCCCTGTTCTCTATGAAATTTTGAAGTCTGGTGTGAACGACCCGGTCGAAAAGCTTTCCTATATATGACGTAAAAGGTATATACGTCTGAGCGCCTGCAAGGAGGGCTTTTTTTCGGGTTTCGGAATGGTTACAATTTTGGCGGTTTTCCATTCTGCAGGGACCTTCCCTCTGAGCCAATAGTGTTCATTAAATTGTTTTGCCAGGCCTTCGATGGCTTTGTCGCTAAGGTTTCTTATCATCGCATTCGT
Organism: Rhipicephalus microplus; assembly: GCF_013339725.1. Classification (NCBI taxonomy): domain Eukaryota; kingdom Metazoa; phylum Arthropoda; class Arachnida; order Ixodida; family Ixodidae; genus Rhipicephalus; species Rhipicephalus microplus. The sequence continues at coordinate 1,703 of NW_023608762.1, read as the reverse complement.
AATTTGGTCCTCATCGGCGGCTGGGTTTCTCTTGGCTGCCTGGGCTGCCGGAAAGACCTCCTCCTTTGTTATCGGCTCGTCTAGTTTCTCATTTCTAGCTCCGCTGTAACTCATGTGATTAGCCAAATTACTTGGTGGACTATCACCAATATATCTCTCCTTGAGGGCTTTCACGAGGTCGTCGTGCGTGCCCGCAAATGTTTCTGCAATTTTCTGCAGTGTTCTGCTTGTTGTGGATTCGGTCTTGTCTGGATCAAGAATATTTCTTAGGATGGACCAAGTTTTCGCGGTGCGCAGTGTGTTCTGAAACGAATTGCAGAACTTCACCCATCCCTCGGTAGCCAATTTGCTTCCATAGTTGTTTGCTTCCTCTGCAAGAGTAGCAATCCTACGCAGTATCGTTCTATCTAGACGTTGACGTTTCCAACGCTACAGTAAACTGCACCAGCGCTCCCATAAACGTAGCAGACGGCTGTCTACTGCTGGCGTCTCTACAGTTCTGACTATTTTCTTCGTAGTGATTGCGTGCACCGACTTTATGTACTCCGACCTAGTGTTACTGTATATGCTACCTTTAGGTAGCAAAGCTGCGCCAAGGTATGCCATATTGAGTTCAAATATCTTGCGGATAAGCCACTCAGCGCCAGCGTAGGAGCGGCGCTCGCGCTTCAGAGTAGCGTTGCTTTATTTATTCTTTTTGCTTTCTTTTAGTACGAGTGAAACTCGGTACCTCTGGTCACGGCTGGGAGCCTTGATTTTATGTTTACCTTTTTGGTATGTAATAATGAAAAAAAACGTACTTCAGCTCATTGAACCTGTGATACATATGTATACTTATAGTAGGCCAAACATTAGCTTCAGCTTCTTTTGCGCTGTTTTTCCTATATACGTGTATGAAATTATTTTTCACTCTTGATCGCTATCGAGTCAGTTAGAAATGAAATAGTTTCATCGCGTTTGGCTCATTCGCTAACTGTGTGATTTAACCCGCTAAAGCTTTGTATTCTTCAACTGAATCGAGCTGGATAGCAATCGAGCGTGGCCGTGCGACGCCCGCGTTACGCGTAGCTCTCGTATTACGCTCGTATTACAATCGCAGCTCAGGACAATTCATGTGTATTGTTGTTCAACAACCATGTCGTGTCGAACTTTCTTTTCACTTAAGGTTTCAAAGCTGCATTCAATTTACGAACTAGCTGTAACACCTTGCCGATTCAAATAGTTCTAGTTTAAATTCTCCCTTGATATTTAGCGTTTTAACCACCAGAACAATTTGGACGTATGCAGCTGACCCAAGTTGGCCAACTCTGCATGTATAACGTAGTCACTTCTGCATCTGTGGTTAATACCAATAGAGCAAGTTTTGCTGTGCCGTGAAGACATAAAAAAACCATGCGCATGGGCGTCAGCAGAAAAGTGGAAAAGGGGCATTTGCCCTCCCTCAAGTAAAGACAAAACTTGCCCTCACCCAAGCTAGACCAGTGCTGTCGCTCTCCTTAAACCGCGATGTAACAATGGATTGCACCCTCCAAGAGACTCCTGCAGACGACAATGGCCAACACTTCACCAGCGTTTAATCGCATTGGCTATACGTAGAACAATTCAACACAGAATGCATTTGCTGCCGCATTTTTTGGGACCAACAGGCAGCATGGCTACATTACTGAAGAAGCGTGGCGATAATGACAACAGCTGTAGTCAAC
>NW_023608761.1:0-26178 GCF_013339725.1 Rhipicephalus microplus | reverse complement strand
CACGGCTAAGGATAGGACACACATACACGACACATTCATATCTTTTGGTGGTGACGATCCACCATTTGGCCTGAGCGGCGCGCCACCTTCATCCGCAGGAAGGTTGCCGCGCACGCTGCAGTCGTCCCTCGTCCTGTAAAAATAGGTATGGAACGAGAGCATCTTTGTAGCTTTCCCTTTCCTGTCAGGTTCTCCTTTTGCGGTAAGCTGCGAGCGGCAACAGACTCGTGATAGAACGCTAGAGCGACATCTCTTGCTAGTGTCTGTGGGAGGGTAATGCATGGTGTTTCAGCCATTGTCAAATGATGGATAGTACACGGATTTGCGTAAGCACAGTTTTTTCGGCTCCGTTTGGTGGCGTGTCGCCTGTAATGTGGTCTGTCCCAAAACGAAGTTCCACAAATGTTTCGTAGTTTTACACCATCACCTTAACATTTTTAGGCTCACCCATGCAAGTCAGCTCCCGAAATTCAGAGCTGTCCTTTTTATATTAGGAAAAATACCAAAACAAAACAATAAAAAAGCAACAAGTGCTTAAGAAGTCTTCAAGTACGAAGACTTGGCAAATTCGAGTACTACCAATTTTCCCATGGTAATGGAACAATCGCAACGCCAGATTTTTTAGTGAATTTCAGGAAGCTCCATGACATCCAGGTCATCAGCAATCTATTCTTGAGGTTTATCAAAGGTTCAGAAGACCCATTTTGCTCCCTTTACTCCCAACGAGAATCTTACCGGTCATCTAACCATGGCATGGTAACGTGGGAAGTGCCGTGAGACATTTGTAATAGGAATTCTTTGTCATCTGCGGCAAATATGAAGTCTTATACACACGTGAAAACAAATACTGCATGCAAGAAGGATACGGTTCGTTTTCGAGCACGGCAATTCGCTGTTCATACGTGCATTGCGCGCACATCCACCACATCTCGGCATATCCCGCCAGCTGATGCGAACACACTGCTGCTGCTACTCTTGCAACTCCTTTTAGCTCGTGAGCAGTTCAAATAGACCACTTGTAAATAATAATTTGCTTTGACTTCAGGGCTAATTTTTCAACAAGCGTGGAGGCGTCGGACTGCGTCACTACGTACAGCAAGGTAACCAACGCAACAAACTAGCTTCAAGGCTGGTATGTTAGGCTGCGTGAAACCCGAATTTTTTGTTACTTTTAAACAAGATTTCAACCTAAATCATTCTCACAGAACTGAAAGGATGCTGCAGTCTGTGACTATACTTCACGATCTTTTCATTCACGCTGCAGGATGTAATCAGACGTTGTGGTCGGTTGTCAGTTCCTTTAGTGCTTCGAATTTTTCAATGGAACGAAAACCTTCATTAGATTCCTGTAAGCTAGTGTAATAACATTCAAAGCCTAGCCTAAAACAGCATCGCTTCATAAACATTTGCCACTGTCAACTAAATTGAGCCTGCCAAAGCTACGTAAGGATAAGCACTGCGTGAAGCACCGCAATACGAGACGTCGTCGTTCTTGGGGTGCTAGAGTCCACGCATATGTATATAGGAAAAATAGGACAATGCAAACGTGCTGGCCTTCTTTCTGTGGCTGAGTTTGCTCTTTGACCGGGCCGCTTTGCCACGACACTGTATGGAAAGTAGGAGCACCGGCTAACACGGACCAGGGGCCTATCTATCGCGTATCGCTTTCCCTTGTTGATAGGGCTTTTAGTGCAGTACACATTTTAGACATGAAACAGCTTATCACGGAGTTCAGTGTGCAGCACGACCACACTTACTGCGCATGCGACACAGCTGCCCCGAGCACTGCCGGAACGCGCTCACACGCAAGCGGAGCTGGGTATGACGTTGTGGCCTCTCCCCCTTACACTCTTTCAGATATCATAAGATGACGTCGAGGAGCAAGATTTTGCCGACGCGCTCTAAACCAAAGCATTCTAACTATATCGGGCGAGAAGGACCGGACTGGCAACCAGCGCTTTCCTCCTTTCTGGGGCGTGTCGACGGCGTGGAGTGTACAGGCTGGTGCTTGGATGAGTGGCGCTTTCAAACAGCATTAGCGTCTTTTAGGTCGAACTGCAGATTATCTATTGTTTTACTGTCAGCCAGCGGAAGGTAAACGAGAAGCCACTGTATCATTTTAGGTTGTTCTAAAAACTACAGAAAGAAAAAAAAAGAAACTGCCGTTTGAGTAAGTATGCAGCACGCATCGCCATGTGGTTTTCTTTATGGTACAGCGTTGTGTTAAGCATGACAAGTAGTTTACAGGCAAGTGCCGCAATATACTTGAAATACCCCGTGTTCAACTCGGCCAAATGACAATCGGGTATGGTTAGATTGATGACTACACATCGCGGTCAAGTACGCGTTCTGACCATAAAAATGCGAAAAATCTAAAACCACTCGAGTAGCCACCTGGTGTTATCGCTTCCTTTTTTATTGTTACATATTATTGTGAAGGGCTTGGTCAAAAAATTTGCCTCGTAGGTCAGTTCAGCACGACAATCATGTAGTTGATGTGGGAGTGTCCGCCGCAGGGTCTAGTGGCTAAGGCACTCAGCTGCTGACCCTCACGTCCCGGAATAAAATCGTGGCGGCAGCGGCTGCATTTTCGATAAAGGCGAAAATGCCTGTAGGCCTGTGTGCTCAAGTTTGGGTGCACGTTAAAGAACCTCAGGTGGTCGAAATTTCCGTTGCCCTCCCCTACGACATCTCTCAAATTCACATTAAGGTTTTTGACACGTTAAAGCCCGCATATCAATCGATTGAGGTGGCTGTATTAACACGGATTAAGAAACTCGTCACTTTGCATTGGCGTAACAGGCATGACAGATTAATTTGTGCTGCCAACGAAACCGAGGAGGCTTTGGTCCTACGCACAGGCCTTGTGCAACCTGAATATTCACCGTACTTTCCGTCAAAATGACATGGCAGAATCCTTGTCGATTGCGAGTGTACATCTTTCATAAGACGCTGGGCTGCATTTTGTACGAAGGGCGATATCAAACCGAAAAGTGAAAAAGAAAAGCGTTCGTTTTTGGAATAACTACCTCAGAAAGGCCATTTTTGCGTGGTGAAGAATCGTTTCTGACAGGTCGCGCACATATATGTACAACGTTTGAATTATTCCGAGATCAAAACAATATAAACCATGTAGTTGTGAATGTTCATTGTGTTCTGTATTGTAGATTTCGCTAATTAGCTTTGCGAACCACAGCTAAAATTTCGCAAAAGCTGTAAAGCCGATGGCAAAAAATTATAAAAGAATAAAATCGAAAAGGAGGGCCCTTATACCGAGTCATGTATGCTCGAGCCAGGGCGCCTTTGGTGCCTCATCAGCAGAAGAAATACTTAACCATTTTCACTATACCGCAGGCCGCAGTCCAATCAAATATGACGACTTAAAAAAATCACGCCAGCACCTCCCAGTACACGGTTCTAATTTGTCCGCACCAGGAGGAGAATGAATGATCGAGTAACATCCTGTAATTAAAATTTGGGCAAAAGATAGACCACAAGTTTCTGAGCAATCAGTGCTGTCAGTGTCAAGAAATCGCAACTCTTCGTGCTCACGCACGAACGCATGTACGGGTGGTGCAATTTGTCTTACTGAGTTAGTTATTCCAAACACGAAGTGACAGCATAAACAAACCACGATGAAAAAACACCTAAATACTGCAATCCAGGAAAAAAAAAATCATTGCATCCTCAAAGGGTGCCAGACTAGCTTTACCTACTAGAACGGGTCCAAATATTCCTACGTTTGTTTCAACAGAAACAGTGCCGGAAACGTACGACACCGACTACATGCATACATCGCACCACGCACATTATCAGATTACAGCGAAAGCTGTTATGAAATCACAACACGGGTTTTGCGCGGCGCCATAGTTGTCCGCCGCCACCGGTGTTCGTAATCGTCATCGCACGAAATAAGAAAAAACTCAGTAAATATTAAAACACCAAGGACACAGTTGGACTGGAACCCCTGGTCCAGTGCATGCCAGCCAAGTATTCTACCACTGAGCCACTCCGATGTGCTATGGGGGGGGGGGGGGGGGGGCTCCACATTTGCAAGGACGCGTGTACACAGGGCAAGGGGACCAATGATGAAAAGAGCATCAAAGATATTTAAGTCCACCCGTGCGCTGCTTCGCATGCTACTCATCGTTCCTTTTAGTGGGAGACTTTATTTAACCCTTCACTTTGTGTTTTCCTCTGCCTACAGGCACAAGTGGTGGCCGCCCATTATTGCTGCCGATCACCAGGAAGAGCCAACAACTACAGGTCCCAGACCCAGAAGGCATCCTGCCGAAAAACACTGTGCATCTCCAGCTGTCGGTACAGCAGCTCCAGGGCTTAGCAGCTGAACACAGTCAGGCTGTGCAAAGAGGCAACGCGGGTAACGTTCTCGCAAGGCTTCAAAGAAGGTTCTCAATTGCGGGCCGGAGAATTTCCGCTCAGGAGCAGCTTTCAAGCCTTCAGCAGTCTATCGGAGACCCAGGCGCTGGGAACCCTGCCCTTAACTATTATGATCCGATAACCGGCACCCCATCTGCACTAGCTAGCACGGCCATCGGCAAGGAGCGCGTAAGCACCCACTTTCATTTCTTGAGACTACACTGGAAAAGCTTTCCTCCATTAATATTCCTGAGCTTCAGGCGAATACAATCAACCTCGCCACCAGAAAGATTCGCAGTGCTCCCACATTCAATGACGCCTTATGAGGACAAGTATCCCCTTTTTAAAGAAACAGTCTTTCTGACAGTCGTGATATAGAAACGGTTTGTAAAGAACACTCAGTGAATCGCATCGCTGAGAAATGTTTTGAAAATTTCAGTTTCTCCGTCTCTGTACATGTAAGGCATTCGCTTAAGCCTGTTTACTATGCACAGTGATATAATTGTGGCCTAAATTTTAATAAACTTCAAAAAACGATGTTAACCTTGAGCAACGCAAAACTTAGTATGAATATTTTAGGCCGTCTGCGTTTAGTCATTGTGTGTACTAACATCGAGAGATGATTTAGATGAGAGGTACAAGGAGCAGGGGTCTCAAATAGAACTCAGTCGGCTCGCCGAAGTCATGAAATTTATCCTCCCGAAGCACACAGATTGTTAACACAGTTGAAGCCTCACATATTGCGCAGTGGGAGTGAGTGAATGAGTGAATGAGTGAGTGAGTGAGTGAGTGAATGAGGGAGGGAGGGAGGGAGGGAGTGAGTGAAAAAACTATTACTCATCGAAAGGGTGAGGGACGAGGGAGGATAAGCCAAGTATGCGGCCAGGCCATGCTCTCGATCACGTCTTGCGCTCGTTCCAGGATGCGTGTTTTGGATGTCCCTGTCGGTGGCGCATATTACCACAGATACTGAACCAATGTGGTGCCTAACGGAAAAAAAATGACTGAGAGGGGCGTGCAGTTCGTGTGTATGAGACGCCCGGTTTATAGATCGCTGCATTCATAATGATTTTATGGTACACGTTAAAGTAGCTTATTCTGTAACAATGTCGACTACCGATCATCATTCGGCCTAATCAAAATCTAGTTTCTCAACAGTGTTATGCTCCTTACGCCACACAATGCCAGTCGGTTCAGCACTAATTAGGCCCCATAACGAACAGAAGGGGCCACATGACCCCAGTATAACAGTTAGATAAAACTTTAATACACGTATTCATATGCCGTCAGCCCACCTATTTATGAAACTTACTCATGATATATATGACTTGATGGTTTGAACATGTTCACTTTTAGTTGAGATAGGTCATCAAGCTCTCAACGGCTCCCCCCCCCCCTGTAGCCTCCGAGATCGTTTATCTTACCGCCGTCATTATGGTTCCTTCCTTAGGGTACAACTGTTTTTATTTATTAATTAATCTTTATTTATTAAAAATACATGCAGTGCCCAAGGGCACTATTGCAGGAGGGAAATACATAGCGTAACATACGATTACATAAAAGTAACTATCCAGAAACAAGATGAACACAAAAACAGATGGTAACAAATGTGCAGCTATGATAGCAGCAATATGTTGCAGAAGTATGCTTCAGTGCGCCAGTCTGTAATCTCCCGTGGAAGTCAGTTCCACTGAGAGATTTTGAGCGGGAAGAAGAAGTATAAGTAAATGTTTGTTTTGCAAAACCTTTCTCCTAATTTTAGAGGGTGGTGAGTTCTCTTAAATAAAAATAGGGAGGCGAAAGGTAAGATCCTTCACCTATTTTGATCAATCCATGAAATATATTGAATAGCATTTCTAATCTCAAGTTTTTCCTACGTTATACTAACAAATCTCACCCAAATCTATCCTTAAGCGCAGTGACACAGATGCTAAGTTTCAAGTCACAAAACAAACTGCGCGGTTTTGCATGATCTCGAGCATATTAACAATGTTTTTGTTTGTGGGTCTCACGCCCCACAGCACTGTCAGATAGGTCGCGCATTCAAAAAGTAGAGTAGTTCTCTGATTTTGGGAGGAGCTAGCCGGAAGGTTTGTCTACCAAAGTTTCGTTTAACAAAGCATTGATTATTAGGTGGTCTAAGTGTCTGTTTTCTCTATTGACAATTTTAACCCGAGAAAAAATATCCTCAGTAGCTCTCACAATTGAAAGTCAAGAGTATTCGTTCTCAGCATAGAGAAATTGGTGTAATATCACGCACCCCGTCACTACACAGCTTTACGAAATGCTGCCCTGGGTCAGGCGATGACGCGAGAACTTATCAGAAAAATAAAAATAAAAATAACGCATCTGTTTCTTCACAAATCCACCAGTGGCTGTGGAAGCATTCGTCGAGTTAGTCATTCTGCCATGGCTTTTTATTCTGCAAAATCTCTTCTTTCACGCTTTCATCTGCACAGACAATGCTGCAGACGGAACTCATCGTCGGCTGCGTGTCTTGTCTCCTGCTGCTGTCCCTGCTGGTCTTCGGGGTAACAAAGATCGTGCTGGCGCCGTCAACCTCAACCGCGAACCTGTGCGTAACCCATGCCTGCCGCGCCTACTCTCGCCGACTCTCCTCGTCCATCAACCGGTCAGTGAATCCGTGCGCACACTTCACGCACTTCGTCTGTGACGGTTGGCAGCAGCGCCAGAACCTGGACGTCTGGGAGGAGCGCTTCCTGCTCTTCATGAACAGGCTGCACACCACGCTGAATAACATACACATTCCAGCAGTAGGACAGAACGACGAGCAGCGCGCGGCCGCTCTCTACCACAGCTGTTACAACGTGTTCCTAGGTAAAAGCGATGGGTTGGCTTCAGTCAAAGAGGCCCTGGCTAGTGCGGGCATCATCTGGCCGCTACCATCAAAACAAGCGGACACTCCGTTTACGATGCTCTACAGCTCACTCAAGCTGGGTTGGGACGCCTTACTAAGATTTCATGTAGTCCTAACCCCCGGTGAACCATCTGACGAGCTAGTCGTAAGCCGAGGGAGATCTTTCGACACGTTGCATGAAGTTTACACCCAACAAAGGGCGATGACAGCACAGCAGGCGTACTTCGAGTTTATTAGGAACCAGTTTGCCACCGGCAACAGTACGATCATGGGCAATGCGGTGACGTACAACCAAATGTGGGACATCGCAGCACCAGCCATGAATGCCCTTCTGCCGTTCTTTGGCTCGTCGGAACCCACGCCGAAACCTGCCGAGTGGTTCGCGAATTCCTCCAGCGCGGGCCTCTCGGAAGGTCGCTGGATAGAAACCCTGCGCCGAGTCAACGTTAGTGTTAACGACAGCTTGCGTATATTCAGTTATGATCGCGCATTCCTGCAAAAGCTGCTCACGCTTTGGGAGAGTTACGGCGAAGACCAGTTTCACCTTTTCGTGTCGTGGTGCACGGTGCAGGTGGCCGCCCTATACGCAAACCGAGGTCTCATCCTGAACTACTACGGTGAAGTTCCAAACAAGGCGATGCTCTACTACAGGGCATTCTGCGTCAGCAAGGCCCTGTTCTTTTCCCCATCACTCATTGCGAGGTACAGTGTCAACGACTTCCACAGTAAGGCGGGCGCCATCGCGAAGGAAATGGTGCTCTCCATTCGCCTGGCCTTTTCGCGACGTCTTTCCGAGTGGCCCCACTACAACCCGAACATAATAGTCGTCGCGAACTGGAGCTCGCTCGACTCGGCCTTTCGGGACTTCGAGTACGACGAAAGAGAAACTGGACAGATAGTAAGCAGCGACCTACCCGACATGACCCAGTCTTTTGTGGCCAACTGGCAGCATTCCGTGTTGCTCAATTCCACAAGGCAAGTCATCGAACTATCGTATGCGGTACGACACCTGTGGTTGTACTCCACATCTTGGGGCAAGAGAGATTTCAATCTGATGCCGTACACTCTTTCCTTCCCGTTTTTCGACTCGAAGCTCCCCACTTCCGTTAACTTTGGAGGATTAGGAAGCGAAGTGGTCGACGCCCTCGGTTCCATCCTTGTTGGGACTTACCGAGCGTACAGTAACGCGACAGACTTCCCCTTTAAATGCTTGAGGCGAGGGCCTTCGGGTGAAGATGAGTACCCCGAAGAATACGTGACGAACGCAATCGGCTACAGTGCCCTTGTAGATGCTTTCAGACAGTCACCCCTCACGTCTTGGGTCCTGGAGGGGCTCGAGCAGTACAGTGGCATGCAACTTCTCTTCATCTCGTCGTGCTTCCTCCTATGTCCCGGAAGTCATAGAGGACAGGAGAACGAATGCGATATCTTCGCGCTACATGTGCCTGAGTTTTCCCAGGCTTTTCAGTGCAGCCAGAAAGCCATAGGTGTAAACACCTCTGAGCACTGTCAGCCGCTCTAAAGGACTGTGCGCAGTAGTGCACAGAATATTATTTTCACGTGTACTTGTCCTTAGAGTGGCACTATCAGGACATAAGGTTGTGCTAAAATAATTGATGGCAAGCGAAATACAAGTACTTTTTAACGGGATTTGTCACCTAGCGCTTGACACATGATCTTTAATTTTTTACTTCATTTAGGTACTCTCCAGAGTTACTAATATCATTGTGTGTTATGGCTACATGGTTTATACCTGGCATTGTTATATTGTGTATCTTCACTATTTATTACTCGTTTCTATAGTGTAGGCTACCTTACTATTACTTTGAAACTTTGAAATTACTATTACTTCATCATGTTTGCACGGCTCACTAGCACAGTGTAACGCGGAGCCAAAGGCACCTCAGACTTCCTTACTGCAGCTTTTTCCTTCATCACCACCATTGCTTGATTGTTCGCAACAAAAACAAGTAAATAAGTGAAATTAAAGAAACCCCATGCTCTTCGCGAAGTGTATATTTGTCACCTTTGTTTCTGCAGGAATGCAAATGAGAAATGGGGGGCATCCATCCTTTTTTTAGCGACACAAGCCTACTAGCTTCATTAAAAGCAGCGCAATGGAATGCGTTCATTCTCCTATGGGGCTTACAGCACTTGTAACCAATCTATTAGGGGTGGAGCTCCTCGTCTGCGTCAGGCGTAACCGGTAGTATCTCCGGAACAGTATAATAGATGGCGCTGTCTCATCACCATTTCTAATCTCATTTTCTAAATGGCGTCGGTCCAATCAACGTGTGTGCAGTAGGACGGATGAACGCACGGGTGGACGCACTGACGGACGGATGGATGGATGGACGTACGGACAGATTAACGCATGCACGGACGGAGGGAAGCTTGGATCAAGAAATGGACGCACGAACACGCGGATGAACGGACGGACGCTTCGTCCCAGTCATTATTCACTTCATGGATATGCTGCAATTTTTTTTTCTGTGCTATCGCAGCACTGTCTTTTATGTCTTCGGACATAAAGTTCCTTAGCGGCTTTGAGGTAAATTCTAGACCACCCTGGAAATTAGCCGGGATCGATTTATATGTGGAGTTTAACGTCTCAAAACCACCATATGATTATGAGAGACGCCGTAGTGGAGGGCTCTAGAAATTTCGACCACCTAGGGTCACCCAAATCTGAGCACACGGGCCTGCAACATTTTCGCCTCCATCGAAAAGGCAGCCGCCGCAGACGGGATTCGATCCTGTGACCTGCGGGGCAGCAGCCGAGTACCTAAATTACCCGGGACCGATTACGGCTCGCACACCGATTCTTAATCTGAGCGCACATCGGGATTTTTTCATGAAATGCAGCACCATGGATGTTTGCATTGATTTTTTTTTTTGCGACCAGGACTTTTTAGTTCAGTTGTGTTAAAACAGCGTTACGTATGTAGTGTTACAACCTTGTCTATCCTACAAAATACCGAAGCCACCAGACTGAGCTTCAATTAAACTCCGTACTGTTCGCCTCAATTACCGAAACAACTACAAGGCTGATTCGCGCTGCGTCACCCCATGGCAACTGAACTACGCGCAACGTGTCTACGAACTACGCGCATTATTGTCTGATAATGAAATCTAACAGACAATAATGCTAAGGAATGTATAGGGGAAGTTATTAGAACGAATGTAATGTAAATAAGAAGAAAGAAAATTGGATGAAGAAATAACCAGACGTGAGTACGAATCGAACCTACGACCTTCGAGTAACGCGTTCGATGCTCTAACCACTGAGCTATCACAGCGACCTTCCCCCAACCCACTTTTTTGGGTTTATATATGAATTTAAACGTGGGGGTGTAAGTCAGCGCCATCTGTAGCCAAACGGCGAGTGTGGAACACCATTTTATAAGCCTCAGTGGCGTCACGTAGCACGTGAACTTATTACGAGCGGGCAGCTGACAAATGGTCCCTCGTCTCCAACCTAATGACACGTCTGCCAGTACGAGACCCTCGTTAATGAGTAAGGGAAATAGGTGTATACCTAAGGGCTCATTTTTCCCTGTTTTGACAGAATATTAATGACATCTAACAGACAATAATGCCAAGGAATGTATCAGAGAAGTTATTAAGAACCAATGTAAAGTAAATGAAAGAAAGTGCGTGAAAAATAACTTGCCGTGAGCAAGAGTCGAACTTACGACCTCCAAACGTTCGATGCTCGAGCATCGAACGCGTTATTCAGAGGTCGTAGGTTTGATTCTTTCTCACGGCAAAATATTTTTCACCCACTTTTCTTTCTTCTTATTTACTTTACGTTGGTTCTAATAACTTCCCCTATATATTCCTCGCTATTATTGTCTGTTAGATCTCATTAAAATTGTGTCGAAACACGAAAAAGCCTTAGGTATACACTGCTTTCCCTTATATATATATATATATATATATATATATATATATATATATATATATATATATATATATATATATATATATATATATATATATATATATATATATATATATATATATATATATATTTGCGATGTTCAGACGCGACAATGGTTGGCACACTGGCGGGCTGCGGCCAGTCTCTATCCACTTCGTAGTCTTCTATTCCAGGCAAAGACCCTCTACCACTTTATGCCCCGATCCTACTATTGCCTTGTGGTACTACCCCGCGGCGTCAAAGCGCCGACCCGGCGCTTGTCACGAAAGTGGAGTGTTGGGCGACACATAAGGCTTCAGCCTGACGACGTGCACAACAGTAGATGGTGGTGGCGTTGAGTGCGCTTCATCGACGACTCGCTGTATCTCGTATGTGAGGTTAGTGACCTTGCGTAGGACTTTGTATAGTCCGTCATAGCGAAATAAGAGCTTTTCTAAGAGGCCGATGTGACGACATGGGGTCACAAGAGTGCTAGAGAGCCGGGTGCATACGAAACTTCACATGCATGGTGACGATCGTACCGATCTTTCTGAGAGGCTTGAGAAAGTATGAGTCGTTCTCGGGCAATCTGTCGTGCTGCGTCGGCTCGTTTTATGGCAACGCGGGCGTATGTGACAGGGCAGCTTGAACCAGCAGGAAGGAGTGTACCAAGAGGCAGAGAAGATTCACGTACATAAAGAAGGTAGAAAGGCGAATAGCCTGCGGTGTCATGTCTGGAGGAGTTGTAAGCGAAGGTGACGTATGGTAACGTTGCGTCCCAGTCGCGGAGGTCTGGAAAAACATACATCGACATGTCGGTGGCAGTGCGATTCAGGCGCTCTGTGAGTCCATTAGTTTGTGGATGGTATGCCGTTGTGAACTTGTGGTTTGTGGAACAGGAACGTACGATATCCTGGACGACGCGAGATGTAAAGTATCGGCCTTGGTTAGTAACGAGCTGTCGAGGAGCACCGTGATGCAAAAGGATGTCGTGCAGAAGAAAGCCGGAGACATCGGTAAGTGCACCTGGTTGGGAGAGCGCGGGTGATCGCGTAACGTGTTGCGTAGTCAGTCGCCAGGGCAGCCCATTTGTTCCCGGATGCAGAAGTGGGAAATGGCCCGAGAAGGTCGAGCCCTACGCGGTATAATGGTTCAGCAGGGATCTCAATAGGGTGAAAGAGGCTAGCTGAAAGCGCTCTTCGTCATTTTCGACGTTGACAAAGGTCGCAGCTGGCGACGTACTTTTTCACAGAGCGATACAGGCGTGGCCAGAAAAAACAGTGCAGGACGCGATCATAAGTGCGGGTGACTCACAGGTGACCAGCGGCAGGTTCATCGTGAAGCTGTCGGAGAACATCTACATGCAAATGGGAAGACACGACGAGAAGGTGGTCAGGACTATTAGGACGCATGTTTTGGCGGTAGAGATCCCCTTCATGAAGGAAATACAAGTTCAGAGAAGTGAGTGGAGTAGCGGAACTCGGGCTTTCTATGATGGGAAGTAAATCCGGGTCGCGGCGTTGCTCAGAAGCGATATCAAAAAAGTATGATATTGATAAGACGTAAGCCTCAGTAGCTCTCTCTGTGGCGTCTGGTGGGTCCACTGGATACGGTGACAGGCAGTTGGCGTCCTGATGGAGGTGACTAGATTTATACACGACCGAGAAGGTGTATTCTTGGAGGCGGGGAGACCAACGAACGAGTCGTCCCGTGGGATCCTTGAGTGACGAAAGCCAACAGAGTGCATGATGATCAGTTACAACAGTAAAACTGCGGCCGAACAGGTGTGGGCGAAATTTAGCGACCACCCAAACAAGAGCAAAACACTCTCTTTCGTTGATGGAATAGTTCTTCTCGGCAGAGGACAAAATGCGGCTGGCGTAGGCAATGACGCAGTCGCGTCCATGCTGACGCTGAGCTAAAACAGCACAATTTTCGTGGCCAGTCGCGTCAGTACGAACTTCTGTCGGTGCGGTCTGATCGAAGTGGGCTAATAATGGCGTATTCGTGAGGGCTGCAATGAGTGCCAAAAATGCAGCACTTTGAGGCGAATTCCAAGGAAATGGGACGTCTTTTTTAAGAAGCTCGGTGAGAGGCCGCGCAATATCGACAAAATTCCGGATGAAGCGGTGGAAATAGGAGCACAAACCAAGAAAGCTCCGGACATTCTTAGCAGAAGAGGGTACGGGAAATTGAGTCACTGCGCAAATTTTGTCCGGACTGGGCTGCACCCCTGATGCGTTAACGAGGTCACCAAGTACAGTTATTTCGCGACGGCCGAAACGGCATATGTATGAGTTCAGCTGGAGACCAGCGTTGCGGAATACTTGGAGAATATTGCACAGTCGCTCAAGATGGCTCGAAACGTCGGCGAAAAAACACTTATAGCACAAGCAAGTAGGCCATTTGAAGCCACGTGGAAGGAAATCCATCATACGCTCAAAGCTGGCCGGGGCGTTGCAAAGCCCAAACGGCATTACTTTAAGTTGATATAAGCCATTGGGGTTTACAAATGCTGTTTTGTATCGGTACCGTGGGTCAACAGCGATCTGCCAATACCCAGATTGAAGGTCACTGAGCGAAAAAAAAATTGCGCCATGAAGGCAGTCAAGGGCGTCCTCTATTCTCAATAAGGGGTAAACGTTCTTCTTAGTGACCTTGTTGAGCTATCTATAGTCGACGCAAAACCACCATGTGTTGTCCTTTTTTTTGACAAGCACGACTGGAGATGCCCACGGACTAGATGAGTGTTCGACGACGCCTTTTGGCGAGCATTTTGTCGACCTCTTTCTGGATGACAGAGTGTTCGGCAGCGGAGACACGGTAAGTGCGGCGATGTATTGGGTTGGCATCGCCAGTGTGTATGTGATGGGTCACAAATTATGCCTGGCCCAAAGGTCCGTTGTCAAGATCGAATATGTCCGCATAGGATGTCAAGAGACGGTGGAGGTCTTGTGCTTCGGAGGGCGAAAGATCTGGCGCTATCATTTTGGCAATGTCAATGCTTGAAAGATTGGGCGCTGTGGGCAAGTTGACGTACGGAGTAGGTTGCTCAGCTAACACTTCAGAAATATCACACTCTTGCAACGACGACACGACGCCTAGTTTAATACCAGCAGGCAGCACGTGCGCGGAGAAACCAAGTTGAAAAGAGTCAACTAGGTATCTTTATGGCGTACTCTGACCAGGTGTACCGGACAGCAATGGAATGCATTAGCACAATGTCGGTAATGGGTGAAACGACATATTCACCATCGCGCACAGGCGGATAACACATGAGCTGCACGTAAGTCGCGGCTTGCGGCGGAAGATGCAACAACTCGGTGGTACAAAGGCGACTTTGAGCATCACGGGAAACAGCGGCGTCAAAAGGCAGTTCCAGCTGAAGAAGGCCCGTCGAGCAGTCGATAAGGGTAGAGTGTGCAGAGAGAAAGTCGAGACCATGAATCACGTCATGTGGGCACTGCTCAAGCACGGTGAACAACACGACAGTCTGACGGCCAGCAATACACACGCGAGAGGTGCACATGCCGAGAACGGTAGATGTGCTCCCATTTCTAAGCATTACTGCACATTTAAGAGGAGGTGTGATCACTTTTCGCAGTTTAATAGAGAGAGCAGCGCTCATGACTGAAATTTGTGCGCCAGTGTCTATGAGGGCTGTAACAGTTACGTCATCCACCAAAAGTTCCAAAATTTTGCGGCGTGTAGGAATCGTCAACAGAGGATTCGCAGAGCAGGATTTGCTAATGCAGCGTCACCTCCGGGAGCTGCATGGTCTAGTTTCTCGAGGTTGAGGGTCCAGGTCATGCAGGGGACCTGGATCGAGGAGTCATAGGCGAGAGAGATTGGCAGCCTTGGTGATCAGCTGAACCTTCGACCTTGAACGTTAGTAGCAGAAGGCTGGGGATCGTACAGAGTAGAAAACCGACGAGATTTGCTTTCAAAGCGACGCCATGTCCCAGTGTTCCAGGATAAATTAGACGCCCAACGATTGCGACAATAGCGCGCAATGTGTGCGGCGCGAGAGCAGTGTAAGCAGAACGGTCAATCATCCGACGTCCTCCATTCAGCAGGGTTCTGGTTGCGGGAAGGGTAGCCTACAGGGTACACCAGGATCTGGTTAACCGAAGCCGAACTCTCGGTAGTGCGAACAGCGCCAACAGGTGCGACGACGAAATTGGCTATTTCTTGGTGAACGACGGCTTGGATGAGGGAGACTGTGGATGCGTTATTTGAGGGCCGTCATAAGCGATGGCTGCAGAAGCCATTGCTTCGAGTTCGCGGCTAACGATCCGGGTGATATTTTCGGATGATGTAGCTTGCGTAAACATGGGGCAGTCTTCGCAGGTCGAAGTGGCTGCGATATTAGGCAGATGCTCAAACTGGCGGGTTATGCGATGGTTCTTGGAGTGCTCGAAGTGCTGACATTCCTTCACCACCGCGTCGACAGTGGCGCAGTCTTTAACGATCAACAGATTAAAGGCAATGTCGGCGATTCCCTTTAATATGTTGGCTATTTTTGTCAGTTTCGCTCATTTTCTCGTCCACCTTTCAACAGAGGCCCAATACGTGCTGTATGTAAGATACATATAATTTCGTCGATGTCTGCACGTGACCTTCCAAGTGTTTCCTCGCGGCCTGCTGTCGCCCAAATGGCCTGCTGAGCAACTCGACAAGCTTCAGCTTGCAAACGTCCCAGCTGGTCAACTCCGACTCATGCGTCTCATACAAGATCAGTGTCATATCCCGCAAGTAAAATGCAACGTTGGCCAGCATCAACATGGAGTCCCACCTATAGTATTCGCTCACGCGCTCATACAATGCGACCCAATCTTCCACATTCAAGTTGTCCTTGCCTGTGCCCGATGTTTCGGGGTCTCGTGGAGGCAGGAGAATCAAAGGAGGAGGAGGAGGAGGAGGAGGAGAAGGAGGAGGAGGGGGCGGAGGAGGTGCTGCTGCTGCTGCTGCTGCTGCTGCTTGCTGCTGCTTGCTGCTGCTGCTGCTGCTTGCTGCTCTTGTGGGTTGGCCTGTCGAGCCATTGCAGGAAAATGAAGATGGCGACCACTCCGGAGTTCCGTGTTGGTTTGCCGGGAGATCCAGGTAGGCGTACCCAGCACCTCCACCAATATTCTCATAAGGAAACGTATATTTGCGGATATTTGCGATGTTCACACGCGACGACAATGGCTGGCACACTGGCCGGCTGGGGCCAGTCTCTATCCACTTCGTAGTCTTCTCGTCCAGGCAGAGACCAGTCTATTTATCTAGTCTACACGGAAGCACAACGAATGTTGTATGATCGAACTCTGGTAATTTAAATGATCATTTACGTAGAACTATTTTTGAACACGGTGGCAAAATGTACGCCTGCATCTAACATAAATAGCCGGAACACTTGATTACATCTGGGATCTCGAAACGCCCACTGCGCCCGCTGCGTTAGAGTGCCTCGAGCGTGCAGCGGAGGCGAACGAGCGCATCAAGCCACGTCACACGTGATAAATGAGCGCCATCTGGCAGTCTTCTTGCAAAACAAAGGGCGTGGCTCTGAGACGGGTGTGCGCGCTCGTCTCAGGGTTGATAAGGGGAGGAACGCAAGGCGACGAATAGGTGCCACCACCATCGGGTCTCAGCAAAGCGTTGGAAACACTCACCTTTTCGTGTAAGCGTTGCATGGTCAGCGCAGCATGATAAGCGCGACGGTCCTTAAAATTACTTATCTATGCATTTTCTAGCAAAAGATGCACATGCAGAATATATATGTGTTGTTTTGGTGCCCCAGCCTTGCGCACTAATTGCTTGTTAATTCGTAGTTGCACAAGTATGAACGCTAAATCTTGAAAAACACTGGTTGGCGCTGCGGATGGGGTCGGCCGTTTCAAGTATCCGGTGTCGTTAGGAGTAGACAAACAGCCGGCCGCGGCATTGGCCGGCGGCCGGCTGAGAAAAGGGTTCCTAGTAGTACATCAACAGGCCCAGATGGCATTCCAATTATGCTGATAAAGACATTAGGTCCGAAGTCTAAGCAGGCTTTGAGAGAGGCAGTGAACAGAATAATAATCAATGGTGAAGTTCCCGATGGATGGAAACTTAGCAGGATGAGCATGATCTATAAAGGAAAGGGGGACAAAGCTAACATAAACAGCTACCATCCTATAACAGTGACGTCAGTTGTCTACAGGCTGGCGATGCAGATTTTAAAGGAAAGAATGCGGGCATGGATAGAGGGTGAGGGGGTGCTGGGGGAACTGCAGAATGGGTTTCGGAAACACAGGAGGTTGGAAGACAATCTGTTCTCACTGACGCAGTGCATCGAAATAACAAAAAAGGAACACAGGCCCCTGTGGCTAGCATTTTGGATATCAAGGGAGCGTACGATAGCATGGTTCAAGAGGAATAGTGAGGAATACTGGATACACTAGGCGTGAAACATGTAGTCTATAATCTTTTATATCTATAAAGGTAACAAGGTAGTTATAAAGTGGGAAAAACAGGTATCCAAGCCTGCAAAGGTCAAACGGGGGCTTAGACAGGGGTGTCCCCTGTCACCCTTATTATTCATGATGTACCTACAAGGATTAGGGGCCAAATTAGAGGGAAGTGGACTGGGCTTCAACCTTTCTTTCATCAAACAAGGAAAACTCATTGAACAGGCACTACCAGCATTGATGTCCGCAGAAGATATAGGGCAAATGGCCGACAACAAGGAAGATTTGCAGAGATTAGTGGACATCTGCGGTAATGAGGGAGATAAGTTAGATTTCAGATTCAGTAAAGAAAAATCAGCAGTCATCATTTTCAATGACAATGAAGGTAGTGAGCGTAGAATACAGGAGGTCACGCTAGAGATAACAGATAAATACAAATATCTGGTCGTATGGATAAGCTATGGGGCCGAGTACCTAAGGGAACACGAAATATACGTGACGAAGAAAGGTAACAGGAATGCAGCGGTAATGAAAAACGGGGCACTGTGTAATTGCAATAGGTATGATGTTGTCAGAGGAATATCAAAAGGGGTCATGGTTCCCCGGCTGACGTTCGGCAATGTGGTCTTGTGCATGAGATCAGAAGTTCAAGCAAGATTAGAAATTAAGCAACGTGGAATTGCTAGGCTTGCCTTAGGAGCTCACGGGAATACACCAAATCAGGGAGTACAAGGTGATATGGGATGGACATCATTTGAGGGCAGGGAAGGTAGCAGCAAGATAAAATTTGAGAAGCGATTGATAGAAATGGGGGAGGAGCGTTGGGCTGGGAAGGTATTCAGCTACTTGTACATGAAGAATGTCGATAAAATATGGAGGAAGCGAACCAGAAAATTGACTTGTAAATACTTAGAAAACAGCAGGGGGCCAAACCAAAAAGAATTATCGGTTAAGAAAAGGTGAAGGAAGCTGAGACCGATATGTGGAGAATCGGCATAATTAAGAAGTCCGCACTAGAGGTCTATCGAACTCTTAAGCAGGATATTGCCAAGGAAAGGATCTTTGATAATACTCGGGGGAGTTCTCTATTGTATGAGGCCAGGACGAGAGTATTGCGAACCAAGACATATAGGGCCGAATACGAAGGCGTAGACACAGTATGCAGTGCGTGTGGAGAGGAAGAAGAAACTGCCGAACACTTGATAATGTTCTGTAAAGGGCTTCGCCCTATAGTTCAGGATGACGGCGCAGAGTTTTTCAAAGCAGTTGGGTTTATGGACAGGGAAGGCAAAATAGACTTTAAGTGGGTAGAATTAACTAGAAGGAGGTTATATGATTGGTGGCTAAAGTCAAGGCACGAGTGAAAATTAAGCGCTTCACTGCAAAGTACGAATCCTCAACCGCACTTTTTAAAAGGAAAAAAAATAAATCTAGTTTTTGGTTCATTAAGTATTACGGCTTGGTGGCGCTAGCCACCGCCCGATCTAAAGGGTACAGCCATATTCATCCATCCATACATCCGTTCATCATTCGAAGCCACAGAAGCGTGCAGCAAATTAGCATTTGAGGCCCGCCACCGGTGCCTGAGGGACTCGTGGTGGGCCAGGCGCGTTTTCCGGCACCTCTCCCTCAAGGGTATTCGGACCCAGCGGTCGAATAGAGTTCACCGGCTGCGTGGGAAATTCCGCTTCTTCGTCGAAACAGACAGTGGCCCACCCGAAGGCCTCACACCACGTTCGGTGCGCACTTAAGTCCGAGAGGTAGAAAGCGCCCAATAGCCATAAGGAGTGCTGCGTAAGTCTACTCTGCGGATGTATAGCAAATACAAGGCTGAACTAGGCAGGAAAAAACTCTATGACAACAGCGTAGGCAGTGCTCTGCTGTTTGAGGCACGTGCAGGAGCGTTGCGTACGCTCACGTACCGTCGTCGTTTCGATCAGAACCCACAGGTTCAAGCTGCTATCTGTCGCTGCTGCTCCGAAACTAACGAGACGGCTGAGAACCTGATTCTGGATTGCGCCCGTCTTCTCCACGGCCAGCAGAGGGCACCACTCTGCCTCAAGCTCTTGGATTTGCAGCAGGAGATCATGACGCCAACGACGCCACTGCCGTGGCGACAACAAAGGCTAGTCTCCAAATGTGGTGGGAGGCTACGATGCGATAGGGACTGACAGGACAGACACGGCACTTATATAGTGCAAAAGGATGTATGTTACAAGTGTGTGCCCCACTGTCTCTTCCGAGACTTTCTATCTCTCGCCTTCCTCTTTCTTCTTTTTTTTTTCTTTTCTTACCGGCTAGGTCACAGTATCTGTAACCACCCGATTCAAAGGGAACAGCCAACTATCATCATTATCATCATCATCATCGTTAGAATTACTGCATAATGTGCCCTTTTTAGAGTAACTTTTATATGTCGTAAATACCTAGCTCACTACAGTTATTTCGCAAAATCAGAGAAGAAAAACGGTGCGTTATGGTATTTATTTCCAAAAAAAAAAAAGATGTCATTTACGCGGTGGAGAACGCGCTCTCATATCGCAATGATTTAAAAATTGTAAGTTTGTTCGAATCAAAAGGGTGCAACGTGTTTTTTTTTTTTTCAGAATATGATAACGCAGTCTTTTGAATAAAATTTTTGTAAAAAATTTGAGCAATAGTGAAGTGCGCTTTTTTCTTAGATTTTTAATTTCACCCATACCTGTTTCTGTTATGCTTCGAGTTAGAAAATTCACTTCTTTCAAAACTACTTGACAACTGAAAATGCTGAGTGTGATTACTCACATAAAGTACTATCAGTACTGTAAATGTGAAAAAGCCATGACGTTCGCAGAAGCGGAAACCGCGCCCTAAATGCGAGTAAATTTCAAAAATCTGGCATATTTCAATAATTTTAAAAATAGTTAGGTTAGCCACAATTCCAAAAGGCTAAGTTAGCTATTTGTTAATTACTTGTAATTGTGCTAAGCAAGAACATATTTGCCATTTCTTACTTGCATTGCTCTTAGCATGATCGCGAATGCACGAAAATAAACTCCTCGTAATATGACCATCACCACCTGGAGATGCTTCTCAATTTTTCCTTTGTTCAAAAAATTTTACTTGAAAAAATGTATTTTTGTGCTATTTTGTCATACAGGCATAATATTAAAAATACGAGGAAAATCGCAGATATTAAGTATACCATGTTTTTCTATCTTTTGTGGAATCGACCGCCTAGCTTATGACATGGCTTTTGTACAAAAGACATGAAAGCGCAGGGTAAACCAAACATTAGTTATTGCTTCGCTTTTCTGCTCATAATTATCCACAAGCTTTCCAACTAAGTGCGCACATGGTCTCTGCCACATGTAAACGTACTCTAAATACCTGAGGTAACAAAGGACGGGTTTCATTGGAAGTGGCCTCGTCTGTCTTGACCCGCTCTTTCTGCTGCCAATTTGTGTGTCTTTTCCACAATTTTTCTTCTCTGGTTTGACCTTTGTTCATATGGAAATCCCGAGAATTCGTTCCTGTGTGGGCTTTCTATTAAACAGTTACCAAGACACATTCGCTATTCACATGAGGTTTTCATTGCTGCACATGGTTCATTCCATTTCCGGCTACGATCGCCAGCCATTGATTCTTTATTCTACAGATTCAAGGTCTTTAATGCAACAAGTTGCCTATAGGCACCCATATGGATGATGTGATTTTCATAAAAAAGAGCTGAATGCATTAGCAAGGCCCTTTTTTTTTTTTTCGTCATCGACCACTGTTACTTCCGAAGGTTTTAAGGTTGTTGCGCACACTGTCTTCTATAAAACGTGCCGGGCTAATGGACGCCGCCTGCTTTTTGTGTACATTCGCAGTACTAACACACGCCCTATGGGTGGCACCCAAAGCGAAACGCTAGTCTTACAGTGAAGGTGGTGCCGGGTTTTAAGCAATCTGTGATGCAGCAAACCTTTCTGCCCAGGCTTAAAAATCACGAGGCAGAAAGAATAAAGTTTACTTTGAGCGTGCGCTTACATTTCTATCCGATAACATTAGGTGTGCATGATAGCCTTTGTAAATTGTATGACTCAAACGTTGCTGAACTTTCCGTCAAACGTTGCTTTTTTTCCGTCACCCCCATATTTCTCTATGAGAAATAAAAGTTGATTGATTGATTGATTGATTGATTGAACTGGAACACGAAATAATGGTTCCGAATTGTTGACGCACTTTTGACTACGAACTGAAATGGACTCGTTGATTCACTTGTGACTCAGTAGGTTTCTTCGCACTCTACTAGGACGTCCGCTGAATATGTGAGTGCCCTTGTTTCTGTTTCACTTGGTCTAATAAGTACAAGGGGTTTTAACAGAAGTTTAAGTACCAGATGTACGGCGGTTCATCCACCTGTTTAACTGGCAGTGCATTTCATATGCTCAAACTGCACA
This sequence comes from Rhipicephalus microplus, assembly GCF_013339725.1. Lineage (NCBI taxonomy): Eukaryota > Metazoa > Arthropoda > Arachnida > Ixodida > Ixodidae > Rhipicephalus > Rhipicephalus microplus. Next base: position 4,143 of record NW_023608761.1, on the reverse strand, counting down.
AATACACGACCCTGCTACACCTTTTGCTTACACTCTTCATCAGGTTCCACCTAAAATGCTAGATATAGCAATCAAAGCGGACATTTTTGTCTAGTTTCCTTGATATAATCATCATTTGAACAGGACCCCATCAATAGTGCAGTTCTTGCACGAGACACGTGCAAGCTCACACTGACAAATTCTGTGAGGTAGTTTCATGAAAAGCGTGCAAATCTATTGCATTCTAAAAGCGTACACCATTAACTCGGTGGTGAGAACTAAACACTTCGTTAAGAATTTAACGCAGTGACACTTTCAGAGGTTCACAATATCTGTGCAGCACTCTGGCAGTCTGAAACCACGTAGTGTATTGCCCAAAGAACACAAGTTATACAAAAACGCTCTTATGCGACATGCTCAAATTATCAGTGACTCCGTAGGAGAATTACGGCGACACTTTTCAATTCCTCTCGACGAAAATGTGCAGCTGCATAACGCAAGCCATCAAAGAAGATTATTAGCAGTGTTATCAATTTCTTTTCTTATTTCAGGAGCATAATTATTACTTAGTCACCTACGCCATTTTATCTCTCAAACAAATTAGTCGAAAGTGTAAGCATCATATTTCCCCACCGGTTCTCGTGGCAAGGGCACTCAGCTCCGGACGCGCAGGTCGCGGGATCGAATCCCGGCCACAGCGGCCACATTTTCAATGCAGGAAAAAATGATTGAGGCCCTTGCGCCTAGATTCAGGTTCACGTTAAAGAACCCCAGGGGGTCGAAATTTCCAGAGCCCTCCACTACGGTGTCTCATAATCATACGGTGCTTTTGGGGCGTTAAACCCCAACAAATATTTACCCACTGGTGAAACTTTTTTTTTCCTTTTGCCTTTCCCGCACTGAGGACGATCGGTCGGCTGCGGGACTTCATTGCCGATTCCGGAGTGCCCGGCTGCGATGTGCTGTGCGGTAAGCGGGGTGGCGGCTTCCGCAAGGCAGTCTGGGCCATTGTTCTCGCGACGCTTTTGTCGCTAACGCTTCAAGAGTGCATCCAGGTAGGTGCAACCTTATGATATACTACGATCGAAGCGTTTGTGCATATTTTTGGGTAGTGATGAACACTGAAAACGCCTCATATGATTACAAGCGCTATAGTTTCTGTAAACTGGCAGATTCACACTCCTTCTGGTCTCCTTTGCTGTCATTTCTCTAGTGCACTTGTTCCGCCATAAATAGCTGTAGGAGTGATGCCTGGTGGCAGTGTTTTTCCGTGTGCTCATAGTCATGAAACAGACAGTCATGTACTGGCACTCGTCACACATTAACTGACAATTTGTCATCACAATTTCTTAATATCATCATAGTTTCTGTGCCTGAAATAATCAATTTCAAAATTTTGATCTTTCAACCACTTGCGTCTACATATTTCAAAATACGTGTAGCTAGGGCTGTAGGTACATACTGAACCGAGAAACCGAGTGCTACCTATGACATGGTAACATGAAGAGGACGGTATGAGCGCTGCACGTGCACGAGAACTCGTCTGGTCCCATATTTCTGTGTCTTGACAATATCGCGTTCACGTCCGGAGCGTAGATTTGAACCTTCGAAGTTTCGTGGTCAATTATACACGACGCGCGGTTTACCACCGATTTCCCAACATGAGTTATGGCTGCTGTTTTTCGGAAAATTTCCATTGCCATAAATGTCTGTTTACTATTTTAAATAAACACAAACATAAAGCAACAAATTTGCCTTGATGGATAATTTGCGCACTTGAATGATATGTACGATTTAACGTTCCAAAATAACCATATGATTATGAGAAACGCCGTAGTGGAGGGCTCCGGAAACTTCGACCACTGGGTTTCTTTAAAATGCGCCACTAGACAAGGCTACTGCGCTGCATTATGCGGATGACACTAACCTGCTGATTTTCGATAGGAACGAAACTTCGTTATTTACCAAAGTTAATGCTGATCTTTCTAATCTTCCTCGCTCGTGCACAACCAATGCGGTCACACTTAATCCTAGGAAAACTGTATTCATTATTTTTCACTCTGATAGGCGGCAAATCTTAGCACACAGCGACATAATCCAGAATAAATGGTAGATACAGCATGCCACTCACACTAAATTCATGGGAGTATACAAATATTATCCACCTGAAATTTCAATTACATGCTCGCAACGTTGTTCAGAAAGCTTCGTACGGATTGCATGTTCTTTGTAAATGTCAGCACTTTTTTTTTTCAAACTAAATACTACGTAATCTTTATTATGCATTCATTCATTCACACATAAATTATTACATTGCTATACAGAGTTGTACGTACAAATCTCACCTTAAATCTGTTCTAATAATCCAAAAAAGAGCTCTATGTATAATAATGCGTCATAATACGAATGTAAGAGGTGACGACATCTTTCAGAATTTCGATGTATTATGTGTACACAATCTGGTTACTTATAATATTTCATCTTCAATATACAGAATACCTCACGCGAATCCCAACCTACTTTCGGTGTCCCTTCGTACGTCAACTCGAGCTACTGGGTGTTTTTCACACATGCGACTTATGCTACCCGAAGTTGAATACTAATTATGGTCATCAAACTTTAGAATTCAGAGGAACTACCATTTGGAATAGCCTTAATGCTACTTTAAAAACAGCTCCATCCCTGACTTCTTTCCTAGCACAATTGAAAAATTCGATCCATAGTAATTCGTCCTTCTATTGATATTTGTAGTATTGACTTTCACACGTATTTGAATTCGCACTTATAGATATGATATGCTTGCACCTTTTCGTACTTATTACATCAAATTTCCACGCCGTTTATGCTTTGATGGTCTAGCAATGATTACCATTTGTTATAGAGCTATTATGTGTTGCGTTATTTCTTGTGTTTTTGATAATATTTATTAGTTGGTTTCTTGCCTATGACAATTGCCATTTAGTGTTTTTTTGTTGTTGTTGTTCTAATGCCGTTAAGGACCATTCGACAATTTTTTGGATCCCTAAAAGTGTGAATACATAAACCAAAAAAAGACAAATTTAACTTCACACTTCAACACCCAAACCTAGTCACATGAGCCTACAGCATTTTCGCCTCCGTCGGAAATGCAGCCGCCACAGACGGGATTCAATTCTGCGACCTGCGGCGCTGTGAAAACTCTAGTGTGTCGTTAATTTCCCCATCATGCATTCATTGATAAACCCTGCAATCAATGTAAAAGGTTTATTTTAAAATTCGCACAATGGTGAAAAGGCTAAAACCTGCTTAACGTGCTACGATGTAAGGGAAGGATAATCGGCGCAACTACCACGCATATCACTTTAAGCAGTTTGGGGCACTGAAGCACCTCTTGGTTGTTACGATGGGCCCACCTACGAGTGCACGAAAGCTATTATCCGGATGTGTTCATACTTTGGGGATTAACCATTATTGAGTATGCTAGAGGCGGCCAGAACACGATCAATGCAAGGCATGTGTCTAGTCTCAGTGGCCAAAACCAAAGAACAACTGTGGTTCAAGCTTCCATATCTCCGCTTAATGTCAGGTCCTCTATAAAATCCTTCATCGCCAATTTTAGCCTAATGTCAAGCGTTCCACCGACGCCTCAGTTAAGGTACCTCTCCACAAGGCACTGCTAAAGATACGCTAAAGAGCAGAACGCGTTTTCGCATATTAGTAAGGTAAAAAATTAGGGGACCCTTAAGCTTCGCATTTAAGAGTTGAACGTGATAGAGAAATCTGGCCCCTACAGCGCCCTTTAACCGCTAAGTGCATACTTACTAATATGTTTTGTTACAGACACACACGAACGCGAATGTAGATTGTAGACTGTACCAGCGTGCGTGCGCGAATGGTACATATAGGTTTTTGATCTAAAGTAAGGGTCGCATGGCCTCCAAGATATACACCGCGCTCTTGCCATCTCGGAGGCCACAAAAAGTCTGACAATGCCTCACAGATGGCAGCACATTATTAGCGTTTGATTTTTGCTTGATCGACGCCTCTGGAAAAGCATTATATGTTTTCCACTAGATGGACATAGTTGTTCATTGTTAGAGCTGTCTGAAAGTTCCTGTGTGTTTTTAGCGGTGATGGCTGCACTATCCCGGACTTTTTCGGCGTAGTTTGAGGCCTGCCGAATGC
>NW_023608760.1:0-24654 GCF_013339725.1 Rhipicephalus microplus | reverse complement strand
TCAGAACATATCTTCAAAGCTATCAGTGCAAAGAAAAAAGCAACACACCACTCCCGGGAGGGCTCGAACCTCCAACCTTTCGGTTAACAGCCGATCGCGCTAGCCAATTGCGCCACGGAGACAGTCGTGCTCCACTCTCACCACCATCAGAACATATCTTCAAAGCTAACAGCGCAAAGAAAAAAAGCAACACACCACTCCCGGGAGGGCTCAAACCTCCAATTTTTTGGTTAACAGCCGAACGTGCTAGCCAATGGCGTTACGGAGACAGTCGTGCTCCACTCTCACCACCATCAGAACATATCTTCAAACTATCAGCGCAAACAAAAAAGCAACACACCACTCCTGCGAGCGCTCAAACCTTCAACCTTTCGGTTAACAGCTGATCGTGCTAGCCAATTGAGCCACGGAGACAGTCGTGCTCCACTCTAACCACCATCAGAACATATCTTCAAAGCTATCAGCGCAAAGAAAAAGCAACACACCACTCCTGGGAGGGCTCAAACCTCCAACCTTCGGTAACAGCCGATCGCGCTAGCCAATTGCGCCACGGAGACAGTCGTGCTCCACTCCCACAACCATCAGAACATATCTTCAAAGCCATCTGCGCAAAGAAAAAAGCGACAAACCACTCCCGGGAGGGCTCGAAACTCAGATTTTTCGGTTAACAGCCAAACGTGCTAGCCAATGGCGTTACGGAGACAGTCGTGCTCCACTCTCACCACCATCAGCACACATCTTCAAACTATCAGCGCAAACAAAAAAGCAACAACACACCACTCCTGCGAGCGCTCAAACCTTCAACCTTCGGTTAACAGCCGATCGTGCTAGCCAATTGAGCCACGGAGACAGTCGTGTCCACTCTCACCACCACCAGAACATATATTCAAAGCTATCTGCGCAAAGAAAAAAGCAACACACCACTCCTGGGAGGGCTCGAACCTCCAACCTTTCGGTTAACCGCCGATCGCGCTAGCCAACTGCACCACGTAGACAGTCGTGCTCCACTCTCACCACCATCAGAACATAACTTCAAAGCTATCAGTGCAAACAAAAAAGCAATACACCACTCCCGGGAGGGCTCGAACCTCCAACCTTTCGGTTAACAGCCAATCGCGCTAGCAAATGGCGGTCCACGAGACCGTCGTGCTCCACTCTAATCCCAATCAGAATCATATCTTCAAAGCTATCATGCGCAAAAAAAGGCGAACACACCACTCCTGGAGCCAGCTCAAACCTCCACTTTTAGGTAACAGCCTGATAGTGCTAGCCATTTGCGCCACGGAGACAGTCTTAAGCTCCACTCCTCACCACCATCAGAAGACTATCATTCAAAGCTATCAGCTGCAAAGAAGGAAAAGCAAAACACCACTCCTGGGAGGGTTCAGACCTTCCAACCTTCGGGTTAACAGCCGATCGTGCTAGCCAACCTTGCACCACGGAGAACATCGTGCTTCCACTCCCACAACCATCAGAAACATATCTTCAAAGCCATCTGCGCAAGAAAAAAAGCGAACAAACCACTCCCGGGAGGGCTCGAAACTCAGATTTTTCGGTTAACAGCCAACGTGCTAGCCAATGGCGTTACGGAGACAGTCGTGCTCCACTCTCACCACCATCAGCACACATCTTCAAACTATCAGCGCAAAAAAAAAGCAACAACACCACACTCCTGCGAGCGCTCAAACCTTCAACCTTTCGGTTAACAGCCGATCGTGCTAGCCAATTGAGCCACGGAGACAGTCGTGCTCCACTCTCACCACAACCAGAACATATATTCAAAGCTATCTGCGCAAAGAAAAAGCAACACACCACTTCCTGGGAGGGCTCGAACCTCCAACCTTTCGGTTAACAGCCGATCGCGCTAGCCAACTGCACCACGTAGACAGTCGTGCTCCACTCTCACCCACCATCAGAACATAACTTCAAAGCTATCAGTGCAAACAAAAAGCAATACACCACTCCCGGGAGGGCTCGAACCTCCAACCTTTCGGTTAACAGCCAATCGCGCTAGCAAATTGCGCCACGGAGACATCGTGCTCCACTCCCACAACTATCGAACTTATCTTCAAAGCTGTCAGCGCAACAAAGCAACACACCACTCCCGGGAGTGCTCGAACCTCCAACCTTTCGGTTAACAGCCGATCGCGCTAGCAAAATTGCGCCACAGAGAGATCGTGCTCCACTCTCACCACCACTCAGAACATATCTTCAAAGCTATCAGCGCAAAGAAAAAAGCAACACACCGCTCCCGGGAGGGCTCTAACCTCCAACCTTTCGGTTAACAGCCGATCGCGCTAGCCAATAGCGCCACGGAGACAGTCGTGCTCCACTCTCACCACCACCAAAACATATATTCAAAGCTATCTGCGCAAAGAAAAAAGCGCGCACACCACTCCCGGGAGGGCTCAAACCTCCAATTTTTTGGTTAACAGCCGAACGTGCCAGCCAATGGCACCACGGAGACAGTCGTGCTCCACTCTCACCACCATCAGAACATATCTTCAGAGCTATCAGCGCAAAGAAAAAAGCAAACACAACTCCTGGGAGGGCTCAAACCTTCAACCTTTTGGTTAACAGCCGATCGTGCTAGCCAATTGCGCCACGGAGACAGTCGTGCTCTACTCTCAGCACCATCAGAACATATCTTCAAAGCTATCAGTGCAAAGTAAAAAGCAACACACCACTCCCGGGAGGGCTCGAACCTCCAACCTTTCGGTTAGCAGCCGATCGCGCTAGCCAATTGCGCCACGGAGACAGTCGTGCTCCAGTCTAACCACCATCAGAACATATCTTCAAAGCTAACAGCGCACAGAAAAAAAGCAACACACCACTCCCGGGAGGGCTCGAACCTCCAACCTTTCGGTTAACAGCCAATCGCGCTAGCCAATTGCGCCAAGGAGACAGTCGTGCTCCACTCTCACCACCGTCAGAACATTTCTTCAGAGCTATCAGCCCAAAGAAAAAGAAGCGCCGCACCACCACCGGGTGGGCTCGAACCTCCTACCTTTCGGTCAACAGCAGATCGCGCTAGCCAATTGCGCCACGGAGACAGTCCTCCTCCACTCTCACCACCATCAGAACATATCTTCAAAGCTATCAGCCCAAAGAAAAAAAAGCAACACACCACTCCCGCGAGGGCTCGAACCTCCAACCTTTCAGTTAACAGCCGATTGCTCTAGCAAATTGCGCCACGGAGACATCGTGCTCCCCTCTCACCATCATCTAAACATATCTTCAAAGCTATCAGCGCAACGAAAAAAGCAACACACAACTCCCGGGAGAGCTCGAACCTTCAACCTTTCGGTTAATAGCCGATCGTGCTAGCAAATTGTGCCACGGAGACAGTCGTGCTCCTCTCTCACCAACGTCAGAACAATTCTTCAGAGCTATCAGCCCAAAGAAAAAAAAAGCGCCGCACCACCACCGGTGTGCTCGAACCTCCAGCCTTTCGGTTAACAGCCAATCGCGCTAGCCAATAGCGCCACGGAGACAGTCGTGCTCCAGTATCACCACCATCAGAACATATCTTCAAAGCTATCAGCGCAAAGAAAAAAGCAACACACCACTTCCGGGAGAGCTCGAACCTCCAACCTTTCGGTTAACAGCCGACCGCGCTAGCCAATTGCGCCACGGAGACAGTCGTTCTCCACTCTCACCACCATCAGAACATATCTTCAAAGCTATCAGCCCAAAAAAAAAAAAGCAACACACCACTCCCGGGAGGGCTGAAACCTCCAACCTTTCAGTTAACAGCCGATCGTGCTAGCCAATTGCGCCACGGAGACAGTCGTGCTCCACTCTCACAACCATTTGAACATATCTTCAAAGCTATCAGCGCAAAAAAAAAGCAACACACCACTCCCGGGAGGGCTCGAACCTCCAACCTTACGGTTAACAGCCGATCGCGCTAGCAAATTGTGCCACAGATACATCGTGCTCCACTCTCACCACCATCAGAACATATCTTCAAAGCTATCAGCGCAAAGAAAAAAGCAACACACCACTCCCGGGAGGGCTCAAACCTCCAATTTTTTGGTAACAGCCGAACGTGCTAGCCAATGGCGCCACGGAGACAGTCGTGCTCCACTCTCACCACCATCAGAACATATTTTTAAAGCTATCAGCGCAAAGAAAAAAGCAACACACCACTCCTGGGAGGGCTCAAACCTTCAACCTTTCGGTTAACAGCCGATCGTGCTAGCCAATTGCGCCACGGAGACAGTCGTGCTCCACTCTCACCACCATCAGAACATATCTTCAAAGCTATCAGTGCAAAGAAAAAAGCAACACACCACTCCCGGGAGGGCTCGAACCTCCAAATTTTCGGTTAACAGCCGATCGCGCTAGCCAATTGCACCACGGAGACAGTCGTGCTCCACTCTCACCACCATCAGAACATATCTTCAAAGCTAACAGCGCAAAGAAAAAAAGCAACACACCACTCCCGGGAGGGCTCAAACCTCCAATTTTTTGGTTAACAGCCGAACGTGCTAGCCAATGGCGTTACCGAGACAGTCGTGCTCCACTCTCATCACCATCAGAACATATCTTCAAACTATCAGCGAAAACAAAAAAGCAACACACCACTCCTGCGAGCGCTCAAACCTTCAACCTTTCGGTTAACAGCTGATCGTGCTAGCCAATTGAGCCACGGAGACAGTCGTGCTCCACTCTAACCACCATCAGAACATATCATCAAAGCTATCAGTGCAAAGAAAAAAGCAACACACCACTCCGGGAGGGCTCGAACCTCCAACCTTCGGTTAACAGCCGATCGCGCTAGCCAACTGCACCACGGAGACAGTCGTGCTCCACTCTCACACCATCAGAACATAACTTCAAAGCTATCAGTGCAAAGAAAAACGAAACACACCACTCCCGGGAGGGCTCGAACCTCCACCTTTCGGTTAACAGCCAATCGCGCTAGCAAATTGCGCCACGGAGACATCGTGCTCCACTCTCATCACCATCAGAACATATCTTCAAAGCCATCTGCGCAAAGAAAAAAGCGACAAAGAGGAGGACGATGTTGTCAGATCTGTGAGCCAACTGGGCGCCATCTTGTCCACCACCGAGTTTATTCCTCGTTTTATAAAGTAAAGTTATTCTCCCGTAACATCATTGGTGGGAGGTGCGGGGTACTCACTTCACGCAAAACGGAGCTTCGTAGCGGGCGCCTAGTGGTCTCCCCCATGGCGACTGCAGTCAACAATGCCGACCCTTCCCCGTCTACCGTGCCTTCTCCAACTACGTCCGTGCTTTCTCCAACTGGACCGTCAACCCTCATCTTGGAGCCCCCGAGAGATCCAGGTACCTTTTCTGGCACTGATGGCATTGACGTAGAAGCCTGGCTGAAGTCATACGAACGAGTGGGTGTACGTATGCGATGGGATCCAACGCTCATGCTGGCCAACGTGATTTTTTATCTCAGAGGTACCGCAAAGGTCTGGTACGAGACGCACGAGGAAGAACTGACTAGCTGGGAGTTATGCAAACAAAAGCTCCGGGAGCTATTTGGCAGGCCTGTGGGAAGTCAACGCGCCGCCCAAAACGAGCTCGCACGTCGAGTTCAGACGTGCACCGAATCATACCTCACGTACATTCAGGACGTGCTCGCTTTGTGCCGCAAGGTAGACTCGCAGATGTCCGAAGCCGATAAGGTTGGCCATATTATTAAGGGCATAGCAGATGACGCCTTTCACCTTCTTGTGTTCAAGAATTCATCTACGGTCCACGACATTATTTCTGAATGCCGGCGCTTTGAAGAAGCGAAGAGCCGCCGTGTTCTCCACCAGTTTTGCCCGGCTTCCAAACACGGCTGCAACGTCCACATGCGAAGACCCTCGCCTGCCTTCTACGGAAAGTCCCGGTGACGTTGTCCGTATTGTCCGTCGGGAAATAGAAGCCGCAGCTCCACTCGTGTCAGCCTTCCCCCACTCCGAAAGCTATCACGCCACCGTCTCTCTCATACAGACCGTCGTGAGGCAAGAACTGGCCAACGCCGGCTTAAACGTCTGCTCCATTCATCGTCCAGACTACGCCACACCAAATCCACCCGTGACTGTCCCGCCCAACCGACGTTTTTCTGCCAGCCCACATTATCGCGACCCGGCGGTATGGCGCACCCCAGACGACCGGCCGATATGCTTCAATTGCGGTCGTATAGGCCACATTTCGCGTCACTGCCGTGCTTGGTCCAGCTCTGCTCCGTGGCCTCACCCTCCGCCCCATCGCCCACCTGTCTGGAATTCACGCTCATCACCGAAAACAGAGCCGCTAACGCCTGAGAATTCCTCGCGCCCCCGATCCAGCCGCTCCCCTTCGCCACAACGCCGTTTCTCCCGCTCGCCCCCATCTCGCCGATCGCCGTCCCCAGCTCGTTCCGGCGTTCACCTCCGGAAAAACTGACGGGAGCAGCTCTTGGAGGTGATGCTGCAATACCGACCCGATCCCAAAATCCTCTACTGACCTTGCCCGCACATCAGAACCTTATCAATGTTGACGTCGACGGTGTACCTACTACAGCCCTCATTGACACTGGCGCACACGTGTCTATCATGAACGCTGACCTTAGAGCACGGCTGAAGAAAGTCCTTACTCCTGGCCCAACTCCTGTGGTCCGAACGGCCGATGGTGGAAAAGTCGCCGTAATTGGTGTGTGCTCAGCTCGCGTCAGCGTCGCCGGACACCACACATCAGTTCTGTTTTATGTTTTAGAACACTGCCCTAATGACATAATTTTGGGCCAAGACTTTTTGTCTGAACATTCGGCCTTGATAGACTGCTCTGCCGGTATAGTGCAACTCGCTCTACCTAATGTTGTTGATCCTCCAAGTTGCCCTCCAAGTCGGCTTTGTTCTACAGAACACCTGCGTCTCCCTCAACGAACAGTAGCTTACATAGGCGTCTCCCCTGTTCCACCTGTCCCAGACGGTGTTTATATTGTGTCCCCCAATGTTGACGTCCTGCTTTCGCACAACGTTGCGTTTCCTCACACCGTCATCAGCTATTACGGCCAATGCATCCTGCCTACCCTTAGTGAATTTTTCACTATGTACACAAGTCCTCCCTCGTGGTATATCTCTAGCCGAGATCGTGCCGGCGGCAGAGTGCCATATTTGCACTCTAAGTTATGACAGCATCCCGAGTGCCGAAAAAACTTCGTCTACTCCTCCATCAGACCAAAGTGTGTTAACCAAGATGATTGCCCCCGACTTGCCGAAAGAACAAGCTAACGACCTGCGTTCCCTGCTTGCATCTTTTTGGGACATCTTCGACCTTGGCGACCGCCCACTCGGCCAGACGTCCGTTGTTAAGCACCGGATTGATACAGGCGATACGAGTCCAATCCATCGGAGACCCTACCGTGTTTCCCATGCAGAGCGGCGCATCATCCAACAGGAGGTCGACAAAATGCTTTCTCGGAATATCATCGAGCCTTCATGCAGTCCCTGGGCGTCCCCTGTTGTACTTGTAAAGAAGAAGGACAACAGCTGGAGATTTTGCGTCGATTATCGCCATTTAAACAAAATAACGAAGAAGGACGTCTACCCTTTACCACGCATAGACGATGCCCTGGATTGCCTTCACGGCGCAAAATATTTTTCCTCCATTGACCTCCGCTCTGGGTACTGGCAGATTGCCGTTGATGACATGGACCGTGAGAAGACGGCGTTTATCACTCCCGACGGCCTTTACGAGTTTAAAGTGATGCCATTCGGTTTATGTAATGCGCCCGCCACATTCGAACGTATGATGGACGCTCTGTTGCACGGCTTCAAGTGGTCCATCTGCCTGTGCTACCTGGACGACGTTATCGTTTTTTCGCCTTCTTTTGCGACGCACCTTGAAAGGCTATCGAAAATCTTATCTGTCTTTCGTAAGGCGGGCCTGCAACTCAATTCGGCAAAGTGCCACTTCGGCCGTCGTGAAATTTCTGTCCTCGGACACCTCGTTGATTCCGTGGGGGTTCGCCCTGATCAAGATAAAATACGCGCAGTAAGAGATTTCCCTGTACCAACCTGTACCAAAGACGTTCGCAGTTTCGTTGGCCTCTGTTCTTACTTCCGCCGCTTTGTTAAAAACTTCGCCGACGTAGCACGCCCTCTCACTCAACTTCTCAAAAAAGACGCTGGCTTCATCTGGGGCCCTGAGCAAGCAGATGCGTTTCAAAATCTAGTGTGTCTGCTTACGTCTCCGCCTATCCTCGCCCACTTTGATATTTCATCTCCAACAGAAGTTCGTACAGACGCAAGTGGCTATGGCATCGGTGCAGTCCTCGCCCAGAAACAACAAGGACGAGACCGTGTTGTTGCTTATGCCAGCCGCCTTCTTTCGCCTGCTGAAAGAAAATATTCAATAACCGAACGGGAATGTTTGGCACTTGTTTGGGCAGTCGGTAAATTTCGTCCCTATTTGTACGGCCGGCCATTCACAGTAATCACAGATCACCACGCCTTGTGCTGGCTTTCGTCCCTTAAAGACCCTTCAGGCCGTCTTGGCCGTTGGGCGCTGCGCCTTCAAGAATTTGATTACTCAGTCCTGTATAAAACCGGCCGCCTGCATCAAGATGCGGACTGCTTGTCCCGGTATCCTGTCGACCCTCCAGACGGCGACTCCTCTAAAACCACCCTTCCTATCGACGTTTTCCTCTCTATCCGCGTTTCATGACATTGGAATCGAGCAGCGACGAGATACTTTCTTGGACGGTATTATCCGAAGGCTCACATCGGTGAGGCCCGACCCTTCCCTTCGAATGTTTGAAATACATGATGGTGTATTGTACCGTTGCAATATGCGTCCTGACGGCCCCGAAAGACTACTCGTCGTTCCCATTCAATTGCGTCACACTGTTCTCGCCCAGCTTCATGATGCACCTACAGCGGGTCACCTCGGCGTGTCACGGACCTACGACAGAGTTCGCCGGCGCTTCTTCTGGCCTGGCATGTACCGCGACGTCTGCCGTTATATTGCAGCCTGCGACCCTTGTCAACGACGGAAAAAACCAAATGCCCCTCCGGCCGGACGTCTTCAGCCACTGCACATCCCACAAGACCCATTCTACCGTGTTGGCGTGGACCTGCTTGGCCCTTTTCCTACGTCAGCTGCGGGTAATCGGTGGATTGCAGTAGCAACCGATTATGCTACCCGATACGCGATCACACGGGCCCTTCCAACCAGCTGTGCAACTGACGTGGCCGATTTCCTTTGGAGGACGTCATCTTACATCATGGCGCCCCTCGACAACTCCTTACCGACCGAGGCAGCTACTTCCTTTCCAAAGTGGTTGATGACCTCCTCCGCTCCTGCGCCACTAAACACAAGCTCTCGACTGCTTACCATCCACAAACAAATGGTCTAACGGAGCGCCTCAATCGCACTCTCACCGACATGCTCTCCATGTATGTCTCCGCCGATCACCGCGACTGGGACACTACGTTACCGTTTGTAACATTCGCGTACAATTCTTCCAGACACGACACCGCTGGGTTCTCTCCTTTTTTTCTGTTGTTCGGCCGTGACCCTGCGCTACCTTTCGACACCCTCCTGCCGGCCGGACTAAATGACAAGTCTCAGTACGCTCGTGATGCAATAATGAAGGCCCAAGCGGCACGCCAAGTTGCTCGACGACGCTTACTGGACTCCCAGGACAATCAGAAGAGCGTATACGACGCCCGCCATCGTGACGTCCACTTCACACCCGGAGATCTCGTTCTGTTATGGTTCCCCTCGCGCCGCGTTGGACTTTCGGAGAAGTTACTCCCACGCTATTCAGGTCCCTACCGTATCTTACGCAAGTAACTGACGTCACATACGAAATCACCCCTACGGACCCCGCCATCCTTCACCCTCACACTGACGTAGTGCATGTTACGCGACTCAAACCGTATTACTCCAGTGCCTCCTGATTAGCACCGGGTCGGTGCTCCAGCCGCCGGGGAAATCATGTAACGGTAGGATGAGAACGACGAAGAAGACAAAGAGGAGGACGATGTTGTCAGATCTGTGAGCCAACTGGGCGCCATCTTGTCCACCACCGAGTTTATTCCTCGTTTTATAAAGTAAAGTTATTCTCCCGTAACAATATCTTCAAAGCTATCAGCCCAAAGAAAAAAAAGCGCCGCACCACCACCGGTGGGCTCGAACCTCCAGCCTTTCGGTTAACAGCCGATCGCGCTAGCCAATAGCGCCACGGAGACAGTCGTGCTCCACTATCACCACCATCAGAACATATCTTCAAAGCTATCAGCGCAAAGAAAAAGCAACACACCACTCCTGGGAGGGCTCGAACCTCCAACCTTTCGGTTAACAGCCGATCGCGCTAGCAAATTGCGCCACGGAGACAGTCGTGCTCCACTCTCACCACCATCAGAACATATCTTCAAAGCTATCAGCGCAAAGAAAAAAGCAACACACCACTCTCCGGGAGGCTCGAACCTCCAACATTTCGGTTAACAGCCGATCCGCGCTAGCCAATTGCGCCACGGAGACAGTCGTGCTCCACTCTCACCACCATCAGAACATATCTTCAAAGCTATCAGCGCAAAGAAAAAAAAAGCAACACACCACTCCCTGGGAGGGCTCGAACCTCCAACCTTTCAGGTTAACAGCCGATCGCGCTAGCCAATTGCGCCACGGAGACAGTCGTGCTCCACTCTCACCACCATCAGAAACATATCTTCAAAGCTATCAGCGCAAAGAAAAAAGCGACACACCACTTCTGGAGAGGCTCGAACCCCCAATCTTTCGGTTAACAGCCGACCTGCGCTAGCCAATTGCGCCACGGAGACAGTCGTGCTCCACTCTCACCACCTCAGAAATATCTTCAAAGCTATCAGCGCAAAGAAAAAAGCAACACACCACTCCCGGGAGGGCTCGAGCCTCCAACCTTTCGGTTAACAGCCGATCGCGCTAGCCAATTGCGCCACGGAGACAGTCGGGCTCCACTCTCACCACATCAGAACATATTCTTCAGAAGCTATCGCCCAAAGAAAAAAAGCGCCCGCACCACCACCTGGTGGGCTCGAACCTCCACCTTTCGGTTAACAGCCGACGCGCTAGCCAAATTGCGCCCACGGAGACAGTCGTGCTCCACTATCACCACCATCAGAACATATCTTCAAAGCTATCAGCGCAAAGAAAAAAGCAACACACCACTCCGGAGGGCTCGAACTCCAACTTTTCGGTTAACAGCCGATCGCTCTAGCAAATTGCGCCACGGAGACATCGTGCTCCACTCTCACCATCATCAGAACATATCTTCAAAGCTATCAGCGCAACGAAAAAAGCAACACACAACTCCCGGGAGAGCTCGAACCTTCAACCTTTCGATTGATAGCCGATCGTGCTAGCCAATTGCGCCACGGAGACAGTCGTGCTCCTCTCTCACCAACGTCAGAACAATTCTTCAGAGCTATCAGCCCAAAGAAAAAAAAGCGCCGCACCAACACCGGTGGGCTCGAACCTCCAGCCTTTCGGTTAACAGCCAATCGCGCTAGCCAATAGCGCCACGGAGACAGTCGTGCTCCAGTATCACCACCATCAGAACATATCTTCAAAGCTATCAGCGCAAAGAAAAAAGCAACACACCACTCCCGGGGGGGCTCGAACCTCCAAACTTTCGGTTAACAGCCGATCGCGCTAGCAAATTGCGCCACGGAGACAGTCGTGCTCCACTCTCACCACCATCAGAACATATCTTCAAAGCTATCAGCGCAAAGAAAAAAGCAACACACCACTCTCGGGAGGGCTCGAGACCTCCAACCTTTCGGTTAACAGCCGATCACGCTAGCCAAATGCGCCACGGAGACAGTCGTGCTCCACTCTCACCACCATCAGAACATATCTTCAAAGCTATCAGCCCAAGAAAAAAAAGCAACACACCACTCCCGGGAGGGCTCGAACCTCCAACCTTTCAGGTTAACAGCCGATCGCTGCTAGCCAATTGCGCCACGGAGACAGTCGTGCTCCACTCTCACCACCATCAGAACATATCTTCAAAGCTATCAGCGCAAAGAAAAAAAAGCAATCACCACCACTACCGGGGGCTCGAAACCTCCAACCTTACGGTTAACAGCCGATCACGCTAGCAAATTGCGCCACAGATACATCGTGCTCCACTCTCACCACCATCAGAACATATCTTCAAAGCTATCAGCGCAAAGAAAAAAGCAACACACCACTCCTGGGAGGGCTCGAACCTCCAATTTTTGGTAACAGCCGAACGTGCTAGCCAATGGCGCCACGGAGACAGTCGTGCTCCACTCTCACCACCATCAGAACATATTTTCAAAGCTATCAGCGCAAAGAAAAAAGCAACACACCACTCCTGGTAGGGCTCAAACCTTCAACCTTTCGGTTAACAGCCGATCCTGCTAGCCAATTGCGCCACGAAGACAGTCGTGCTCCACTCTCACCACCATCAGAACATATCTTTAAAGCTATCATTGCAAAGAAAAAAGCAACACACCACTCCCGGGAGGGCTCAAACCTCCAACCTTTCAGTTAACAGCCGATTGCGCTAGCAAATAGCGCCACGGAGACAGTCGTGCTCCACTCTCACCACCATCAGAACATATCTTCAAAGCTAACAGCGCAAAGAAAAAAAGCAACACACCACTCCCGGGAGGGCTCAAACCTCCAATTTTTCGGTTAACAGCCGAACGTGCTAGCCAATGGCGTTACGGAGACAGTCGTGCTCCACTCTCATCACCATCAGAACATATCTTCAAACTATCAGCGCAAACAAAAAAGCAACACACCACTCCTGCGAGCGCTCAAACCTTCAACCTTTCGGTTAACAGCTGATCGTGCTAGCCAATTGAGCCACGGAGACAGTCGTGCTCCACTCTAACCACCATCAGAACATATCATCAAAGCTATCAGTGCAAAGAAAAAGCAACACACCACTCCTGGGAGGGCTCGAACCTCCAACCTTTCGGTTAACAGCCGATCGCGCTAGCCAACTGCACCACGGAGACAGTCGTGCTCCACTCTCACCACCATCAGAACATATCTTCAAAGCTATCAGTGCAAAGAAAAACGCAACACACCACTCCCGGGAGGGCTCGAACCTCCAACCTTTCGGTTAACAGCCAATCGCGCTAGCAAATTGCGCCACGGAGACATCGTGCTCCACTCCCACAACCATCAGAACATATCTTCAAAGCCATCTGCGCAAAGAAAAAAGCGACAAACCACTCCCGGGAGGGCTCGAAACTCAGATTTTTCGGTTAACAGCCAAACGTGCTAGCCAATGGCGTTACGGAGACAGTCGTGCTCCACTCTCACCACCATCAGCACATATCTTCAAACTATCAGCGCAAACAAAAAAGCAACAACACACCACTCCTGCGAGCGCTCAAACCTTCAACCTTTCGGTTAACAGCCGATCGTGCTAGCCAATTGAGCCACGGAGACAGTCGTGCTCCACTCTCACCACCACCAGAACATATATTCAAAGCTATCTGCGCAAAGAAAAAAGCAACACACCACTCCTGGGAGGGCTCGAACCTCCAACCTTTCGGTTAACAGCCGATCGCGCTAGCCAACTGCACCACGTAGACAGTCGTGCTCCACTCTCACCACCATCGGAACATAACTTCAAAGCTATCAGTGCAAACAAAAAAGCAACACACCACTCCCGGGAGGGCTCGAACCTCCAACCTTTCGGTTAACAGCCAATCGCGCTAGCAAATTGCGCCACGGAGACATCGTGCTCCACTCCCACAACCATCAGAACATATCTTCAAAGCTGTCAGCGCAACAAAGCAACACACCACTCCCGGGAGTGCTCGAACCTCCAACCTTTCGGTTAACAGCCGATCGCGCTAGCAAATTGCGCCACAGAGACATCGTGCTCCACTCTCACCACCATCAGAACATATCTTCAAAGCTATCAGCGCAAAGAAAAAAGCAACACACCGCTCCCGGGAGGGCTCTAACCTCCAACCTTTCGGTTAACAGCCGATCGCGCTAGCCAATAGCGCCACGGAGACAGTCGTGCTCCACTCTCACCACCACCAAAACATATATTCAAAGCTATCTGCGCAAAGAAAAAAGCGACACACCACTCCCGGGAGGGCTCAAACCTCCAATTTTTTGGTTAACAGCCGAACGATGCTAGCCAATGGCACCACGGAGACAGTCGTGCTCCACACTCACCACCATCAGAACATATCTTCAAAGCTAACAGCGCACAGAAAAAAAGCAACACACCACTCCCGGGAGGGCTCGGACCTCCAACCTTTCGGTTAACAGCCAATCGCGCTAGCCAATTGCGCCAAGGAGACAGTCGTGCTCCACTCTCACCACCGTCAGAACATTTCTTCAGAGCTATCAGCCCAAAGAAAAAGAAGCGCCGCACCACCACCGGGTGGGCTCGAACCTCCTACCTTTCGGTCAACAGCAGATCGCGCTAGCCAATTGCGCCACGGAGACAGTCCTCCTCCACTCTCACCACCATCAGAACATATCTTCAAAGCCATCAGCCCAAAGAAAAAAAAGCAACACACCACTCCCGGGAGGGCTCGAACCTCCAACCTTTCAGTTAACAGCCGATCGCTCTAGCAAATTGCGCCACGGAGACATCGTGCTCCACTCTCACCATCATCAGAAAATATCTTCAAAGCTATCAGCGCAACGAAAAAAGCAACACACAACTCCCGGGAGAGCTCGAACCTTCAACCTTTCGATTGATAGCCGATCGTGCTAGCCAATTGCGCCACGGAGACAGTCGTGCTCCACTCTCACCACCATCAGAACATATCTTCAAAGCTATCAGCGCAAAGAAAAAAGCAACACACCACTCCTGGGAGGGCTCGAACCTCCAACCTTTCGGTTAACAGCCGATCGCGCTAGCCAATTGCGCCACGGAGACAGTCGTGCTCCACTCTCACCACCATCAGAACATATCTTCAAAGCTATCAGCGCAAGAAAAAGCAACACACCACTCCGGGAGGGCTCGAACCTCCACCTTTCGGTTAACAGCCGATCGCGCTAGCCAATTGCGCCACGGAGACAGTCGTGCTCCACTCTCACCACCATCAGAACATATCTTCAAAGCTATCAGCGCAAAGAAAAAAGCAACACACCACTCCCGGGAGGGCTCGAACCTCAACCTTTCGGTTAACAGCCGATCGCGCTAGCCAATTGCGCCACGGAGACAGTCGTGCTCACTCTCACCACCATCAGAACATATCTTCAAAGCTATCAGCGCAAAGAAAAAAGCAACACACACTCCTGGAGGGCTCAAACCTTCAACCTTTCGGTTAACAGCCGATCGCACGTAGCCAATTGCGCCACGGAGACAGTCGTGCTCCACTCTCACCACCATCAGAACATATCTTCAAAGCTATCAGCGCAAAGAAAAAAGCAACACACCACTCTCGGAGGGCTCGAACCTCCAACCGTTTCGGTTAACAGCCGATCGCGCTAGCCAATTGCGCCACGGAGACAGTCGTGCTCCACTCTCACCACCATCAGAACATATCTTCAAGCTATCAGCCCAAAGAAAAAAGCAACACACCACTCCCTGGAGGGCTCGAAACCTCCAACCTTTCGGTTAACAGCGATCGCGCTAGCAATTGCGCCACGGCGACATCCGTGCTCCACTCTCACCACCATCAGAACATATCTTCAAAGCTATCAGCGCAAGAAAAAAGCAACACACACTCCCGGGAGGGCTCGAACCTCCAACCTTCGGTTAACAGCCGATCACGCTAGCCAAATGCGCCACGGAGACATCGTGCTCCACTCTCACCACCATCAGAACATATCTTCAAAGCTATCAGTGCAAAGAAAAAAAAGCAACACACAGCCGCTCCGGGAGGGCTCTAACCTCCAACCTTTCGGTTACAGGCCGATCGCGCCAGCAAATAGCGCCACGAAGACAGTCGTGGATCCACTCTCACCACCACCAAAACATAAATTCAAAGCTATCTGCGCAATAGAAAAAAGCGGACACACCACTCCCGGGAGGGCTCAAACCTCCAATTTTTTGGTTAACAGCCGAACGTGCTAGCCAATGGCACCACGGAGACAGTCGGTGCTCCACTCTCACCACCATCAGAACATATCTTCAGAGGCATCAGCGCAAAGAAAAAAGCAAACACAACTCCTGGGAGTGGCTTCCAACATTCAACCTTTTGGTTAACAGCCGATCGTGCTAGCCAATTGCGCCACGGAGAACAGTCGTGCTCCACTCTCAGCACCATCAGAACATATTGTCACGATGAGTCACAAGTACTGGGGGGATTTTATTGAACAACCGGGTGGCTAGCTCTAGGACGATGCGTCAGTCGGGGCTGGCTCTCGAGCAGAGAAGAACGCGATCATCTTCTTTCCTCCAGAGTTTAGAGCGCTCTTGCTGCCAACCCACTACGTGCTGGCGGCATTATCCCCCCTTCCGAAAAGAAAAAAACAACAAGTACCAAAAAGAGGAAAGGAAAGTACATAGCAGCACCGCCGATGCTACTACATAGGCACGTGAAAAAAAATGGAAATTCGGATGAAGTGAAAGTAAAAATTGAAGAGCGTGCCTACATAGGAAACGTCAATGAACGAGAAAGTAAGTTCACAAAATAACAAAAAACACAAAGAACGCTGTACGGTAAAGGAAAAGTTACGAACAACGCGCAATAAATGGCTTCATGCGCAACACATGAACGACGTCCGGCATCAGCCGTGTCCTGCTCCGTGCATGGGGTGTTGAGTCCGGAACCACTTCGTAGTTCACGTCACTGACGCGGCGTAACACTTTATATGGGCCAAAGTACCGGCTCAGCAACTTTTCACTAAGGCCACGGCGGCGGACGGGCGTCCACACCCAAACTTGATCTCCGGGGCTGTAAAACACTTCTCTGTGGCGGGTATATAGCGTCGTGCGTCTGCCTGCTGTTGCTGGCCGATGTGCAGGTCGCGCGAGCTGCCGGGCTTTCTCGTGCACGCTCTGCGAATTCTTCGGCGGTCTGTTGCAACTCGTCTTCGTCCTGACACGGTAGCATTGAGTCTAGCATGGTCTGCACTCGCGGCCGTAGAGAAGTCGAAATGGCGTGAAATCGCGTGGTCTCTTGCACGGCGGTATTATACGCGAAGGTCACGTAAGGCAAGATCCGGTCCCATGTTTTGTGCTGTACGTCGATGTACATTGAGATCATGTCTGCGAGGGTCTTATTCAGTCGTTCAGTAAGTCCGTTGGTTTGCGGGTGGTACGCAGTTGTCCTTCGGTGTCTGGTGTGCTCAGTTTGAAAACTTCGTCCGTAAGCTGCGCCGTGAATGCCGTCCCTCTGTCCGTTATTACACTGGAAGGAGCACCGTGTCGTAACACGATGTGGCGCATGAAAAATTAGTGCTACCTCAGAAGCCGTGGCTCGTGGGATCGCCTGGGTTTCAGCGTAGCGTGTCAAATAGTCGGTCGCGACGATCACCCATTTGTTGCTGTCCGCAGACATAGGAAAAGGCCCGAGAATGTCCATGCCGACTGGTCGAACGGCGTGCAGGGTGCTTCAATGGGCTGAAGCAAACCAGCTGGCTTAACAGATGGTTGCTTTCGGCGCTGACATTCCCGACAGCTCTGACGTACTTCTTGACGCTTGCCGAAAGTCCTGGCCAATAGTACCTCTCACTCACTCTGGCAAGTGTTCGTGAGTAGCCCAGATGACCGGATGTGGGTTCGTCATGGCAAGCGAAGAGGACGTCGTCTCGCATGTCTCGAGGAACCACCAGGAGGTAGGCACGGTTGTTCGAACGAGCGTTCTTCTTGTACAGCACACCATCTCGAAGGCAGAACGACGGCAACGAGCGGAATAAATGACGTGGTATGACTGTGTCTGGCCCTCTAAATGATCGATGATCGGACGAATCTCTGCGTCATCCCGCTGCCGTTTACTCAAGTCTGATGAGCTAATGGCGCCCAGGAAGCCTTCGTCTTCCTCTGCCTTCCTGACTGCCGACATGAAGGGGCGTGCGTGACAGTGTGTCAGCGTCTTCATGCTTACGGCCGGACTTATGGACGATGGTTACGTCAAATTCCTGCAGCCGCAAGCTCCACCGTGCTAGCCGTCCTGAAGGGTCGCGCAGGCTTGCCAACCAGCAGAGGGCGTGGTGGTCCGTCACTATCTTGAAGGGACGACCATAAAGGGTACGGGCGGAACTTGGTGATTGCCCACACGACTGCGAGGCACTCTTTCTCCGTAGTGGAATATTCGCCTCAGCACGCGATAGAGAGCGGCTGGCGTAGGCTATCACTCTTTCGATGTCTTCTTGACGCTGAACGAGCACTGCACCGAGCCCAATGTTACTAGCGTCGGTATGGACCTCCGTGTCAGCATCATCGTCGAAATGAGCGAGAACGGGCGCTGATTGCATGCGCTGTCGCAGCTCATCAAAGCTGCTTGTTGCTCGTTTTCCCAGACAAACGGCGTGTCGTCCCTTGTGAGACGAGTCAGAGGTTCTGCTATCTGTGAAAAGCCATGAATGAATCGGCGATAGTAGGCGCACAAACCAAGGAAGCGCCGGACGGCCTTTCTTATCGACAGGAGCTGGTAATTCGGCAACAGCGGCAAGCTTGTCCGGATCGGGACGGATTCCTTCGGCGCTAACTACATGTCCAAGAAACTTCAGTTCTTATAGCCGAAGTGGCACTTCTGTGGCTTTAGTGTGAGGTCCGCCGATCGGATAGCCTCCAGCACGCTGCGCAGGCGCTGAAGGTGCTGCTCGAACGTGGCAGAGAAGACCACCACATCGTCAAGGTAGACAAGACAGTCTGCCACTTCAGCCCTGTGAGGACAGTGTCCATCATTCGCTGGAAAGTCGCCGGCGCTGAACACAAGCCGAAAGGGAGTACTCGAAATTGGTATAGGCCGTCTGGAGTCACGAAGGCTGTCTTTTCGCGGTCTCGCTGATCTACCTCGATTTGCCAGTACCCGCTTTTGAGATCAAGAGAAGTGAAATAATGGGCATGACGAAGTCTATCTAGCGAATCGTCGATACGCGGTAGCGGGTAACATCCTTTTTGGTCACGTTGTTAAGCTTTCGGTAATCGACGCAGAAGCGTAGCGACCCGTCCTTCTTTTTGACAAGCACGACTGGAGATGACCACGGGCTGTTGGATGGTTCGATAACGCCATCGTCAAGCATCTCGCGAACTTGCGTACGTATCGCTTCACGTTCTTTAGCCGGCACGCGGTAGGGGTGCTGGTGTATTGGGCGTGCGTCCTCGTACGTGATGATCCTGTGTTGAGTGATGGACGTCTGGCGGATCTTCGAGCAACTTGCGAAGCAAGACCTGTAATTCGAACAAGAGCGCTCGCAGCGCAGTCTGGTTAGCGGTGGACAGATCAGGATTGTGTCAATGTTGCGCAATTGAGGTGTCGCGTTATCCACTACTTCTGACGTGAGACAGTTGGTTACGTTTGCTACTTCGTGGGCAAACGCTATCGACAGTGCCACGAAAAGGTGTCGATGCTCATTGCTAAAGTTGGTAACGAGCAATTCAGATCGGCCGTTCGCGAACGTGTATTACACTTCTCGCTACACATATTGCCTTGCTGCAGGAGGTGCTTCTAAATTTGTCTCGGCCACCACATCGCCAACGCTCAACACACAGCATGTTACGTCGACTAGAACACGGCTCGGGGAGGAAGCGTCACGCTCTGTTCAGAAATACGGAGTACGTCGACACGCATTCCGGTCATCCCTGCACGTTGATTGCTCGCTTGGCTGAGAACGTGACGCGGCGCTCTTGCAGATCAATGTAGCTCCATTTTTCCTGTAGAAAAATCAACTCCCAGAATGACGGTCACGGGAGCATTCACGTAGAAACAAGGCAGCTTGCTACGAATGTGTACCCTTGAATCTGTACTCTAGTTGTGCAGGCACCCGGGAGTAACGACATGGCCACCAGCTGTCCGAATCTGCGAGTTATGCCATGGTGTGATTACTTCTTCAGCTGCGTTGTCAGTTTCCCGCCTCAGTATGGAATAGTCTGCGCCGTGTCCACTAACGCATTAACTACACACACCATCAATTGTTACTGCTATGTCGAGTGAAAGCCGGCTATCCTTGCAGCAGAGGTGATGTCGGACCAGTTTCTGTATTGTCTGCGTCAATAGGAGGTCTTCAGCGCTTCGACGTTCAGCGACCCGCCCCAGAGGTCGCTTCGGCTAGTTTTCCCGGCGGGGGCTGGGAGATCGTGCGGTAGAATACCGCTGGGGCTGTGATGAAAATCGCCTCGGTGATGGCGGAGCGCGACTGGCGCCCGGCGATGGTTGGTGCATGCTGCTGGGAGAGGTAGTTTTGGATGTCGCGTGGTCTCTGACCGTAACGGTGGTGGCGGCGAGTACGCAGAGAAGCCGCGAAGACCAAGACGGCGATATGGGCCACTGGCGGTACAAGTGATCAGCTTCTCCGCAGTGAAAGCACAGAGGCCGGTGATCAGGTTGTGCGCCAAACATCAGACTTACGAGGGAGACGTGCGCGATCGTCGATGTACTGAACTGTTTGCACTGAACGATGGGCGACAGAAGCACCAGGGACAAAGGGCAGGGGCGGTGGCGTGTACGTGCCTTCGTAGTACGGTATGTGCTGCCCTGACTGAAGTGAAACAGCAGGAACAGGATGGACGAATAATGGCGGCGTTGCAGCAGGGCGTTTCAAGGCTTCCGCGTAGGTTGTCTCACGGCGGTATTCAGCAGGAGCTGGAACAGCTGTATCACGAGGCAAGGTGTCCCGGAGGGCCTGGTGCAGCTCATCCTTGATCACAGTCGCAATAGAGTTGACTGTAGGATGAGGTGTTACACCAGCCTTTTGTAACTCTTCACGTAACTACATCACGGATGAGTTCACGTAGACAGTCGTTGTTGGTTCTAGTGGCGGTGAAAATGTTGGCAGTAGACATGCCACTGACTCTTCTGTCGTATTGGTTGGATCGCTGCGCAGCATTTTTTTCCATTGTCACGGCCTCGGACAAGAACTCCGCGACCGTCTTCGGAGGACTTCGCACGAGGCCGGCAAAAAGCTGGTCCTTGACACCGCGCATCAAGTGACGCAACTTCTTGTCCCTCAGTCATTCTCGAATCGGCCCGTCGGAAGAGGCGCGTCATGTCTTCGACGTACGCGGTCACCAGTTTCGTTTGGCGACTGGACGCGGGCAAGAATAGCTCGTTCAGCTCTTTCTTGGCGGTCAGTGCTGGCATATGTCTGCAGAAGCCTACGAGAGAATTCGTGCCACGTCGTCAGCTGCTCCTCCCGATTTTGATACCACGTGCGAGCCCCGTCTTCGAGATAGAAGTAGACACGACCCAGTTTCGCCGCGTCGTCCCACTGATTTCAAGTTTGGCTACGCGCTCGAAGTCCGCCAACCAGGTCCTCAACCGTCTTCGCGCTCCGTACCATGGAACGTCGGCGGGTGCCCGTGAGGCTTTCCAACGTATAGCGGTTCGGCGACGTGCTTCCCGTGCCAGTTGCCAAGGTTTGTACCGAAGTGCTGGTCATGTTTGTTGACGTGGTGGGAGCAGGTATCGTTGACTTCCGGACGCAATCCCCTGATTCGGCGGCTGGTCCGATGCACGGGAGTGTTGACTGGCACTGGACTCGTATTACGGCTTCCTGGGGGGGTCTGCAGCATCCGTGAGGCTACCCAGCACCATCCACCAGTTTGTCACGATGAGTCACAAGTACTGGGGGGATTTATTGAACAACCGGGTGGCTAGCTCTAGGACGATGCGTCAGTCGGGGCTGGCTCTCGAGCAGAGAAGAACGCGATCATCTTCTTTCCTGCCAGATTTAGAGCCGCTCTTGCTGCCAACCCACTACGTGCTGGTGGCAATATCTTCAAAGCTATCAGTGCAAAGTAAAAAGCAACACACCACTCCCAGGAGGGCTCGAACCTCCAACCTTTCGGTTAGCAGCCGATCGCGCTAGCCAATTTGCGCCACGGAGACAGTCGTGCTCCAGTCTCACCACCATCAGAACATATCTTCAAAGCTATCAGCAAAAGAAAAAAAGCAACCACACCACTCCCGTGAGGGCTCGAACCTCCAACCTTTCAGCTAACAGCCGATTGCTCTAGCAAATTGGCGCCACGGAGAATCGTGCTCCACTCTCACCATCATCAGAAAATATCTTCAAAGCTATCAGCGCAACGAAAGAAAGCAACACACACACTCCCGGAGAGGGCGCGAACCTTCAACCTTCGGTTAATAGCCGATCGTGCTAGCAAATGTGCCACGGAGACAGTCGTGCTCCTCTCTCACCAACGTCAGAACAATTCTTCAGAGATATCAGCCCAAGAAAAAAAGCGCCGCACCACCACCGGTGGGCTCGAACCTCCATCCTTCGGTTAACAGCCAATCGCGCTAGCCAATAGCGCCACGGAGACAGTCGTGCTCCAGTATCACCACCATCAGAACATATCTTCAAAGCTATCAGCGCAAGAGAAAAAAGCAACACCACTCCGGGGGTGCTCGGAACCTCCCAAACTTCGGTTACAGCCGATCGCGCTAGCAAATTGCGCCACGGAGACAGTCCGTGGCTCCACTCTCACCACCATCAGAACATATCTTCAAAGCTATCAGCGCAAGAGAAAAAAGCAACACACCACTCCCGGTGTGGGCTCGAACCCTCCAATCTTTTCGGATAACAGTGGATCGCGCTAGCCAAATTGCGCCACGGAGACAGGTCGTGCTCCACTCTCACCACCATCAGTACATATCTTCAAAGCTATCTGTGCAAAAAAAAAGCGCTGCACCACCATCGGGTGGGCTCGAACCTCCAACCTTTCGGTTATCAGCCGATCGCGCTAAGCCGATTGCGCCACGGAGACAGTCGTCCTCCACTACTCACCACCATCAGTACATATCTTCGAAGCTATCTGCGCAAAGAAAAAAGCGTGCCGCACCACCACCTGGTGGGCTCGAACCTCCAACCTTTCGGTTAACAGCCGACCACGCAAGCCAATTTCGCCACGGAGACAGTCGTGCTCCACTCTCACCATCATCAGAACATATCTTCAAAGCTATCTGCGCAAAGAAAAAAGCAACACACCACGCCTGGGAGGGCTCAAACCTTCAACCTTTCGGTTAATAGCCGATCGCACTAGCCAATTGCGCCAGCGGATGACAGTCGTGCTCCACTCTCACCACCATCAGAACATATCTTCAAAGCTATCAGCGCAAAGAAAAAAGCAACACACCACTCTCGGGAGGGCTCGAGCCTCCAACCTTTCGGTTAACAGCCGATCACGCTAGCCAAATGCGCCACGGAGACAGTCGTGCTCCACTCTCACCACCATCAGAACATATCTTCAAAGCTATCAGCCCAAAGAAAAAAAAGCAACACACCACTCCCGGGAGGGCTCAAACCTCCAACCTTTCAGTTAACAGCCGATCGTGCTAGCCAATTGCGCCACGGAGACAGTCGTGCTCCACTCTCACAACCATTTGAACATATCTTCAAAGCTATCAGCGCAAAGAAAAAAAGCAACACACCACTCCCGGGAGGGCTCGAACCTCCAACCTTACGGTTAACAGCCGATCGCGCTAGCAAATTGCGCCACAGATACATCGTGCTCCACTCTCACCACCATCAGAACATATCTTCAAAGCTATCAGCGCAAAGAAAAAAGCAACACACCACTCCCGGAGGGCTCGAACCTCCAATTTTTTTGTACACAGCGAACGTGCAGCCAATGGCGCACGGAGACAGTCGTGCTCCACTCCACCACATCAGAACTATTTCAAAGCTATCAGCGCAAAAAAAAGCAACACACCCACTCCTGGTCGGGCTCAAACCTTCAACCTTCGGTTAACAGCCGATCCTGCTAGCCAATTGCGCCACGAAGACGTCCTGCTCCACTCTCACCAACCTCAGAAATATCTTTAAAGCTATCATTGCAAAGAAAAGCAACACAACCACTCCCGGAGGGCTCAAACCTCACCTTTCAGTAACAGACGATTGCGCTAGCCGATGTCGCCACGTAGACAGTCGTGCTCCACTCTCACCACCATCAGAACATATCTTCAAAGCTATCAGCGCAAAGAAAAAAGCAACACACCACTCCGGGAGGGCTCGAACCTCCAACCTTTCGGTTAACAGCCGATCGCGCTAGCAAATTGCGCCACAGATACATCGTGCTCCACTGTCACCACCATCAGAACATATGTTCAAAGCTATCATCGCAAAGAAAAGGCAACCACCACTCCCGGAGGGCTCGAACCTCCAAATTTTCGGTTACAGCCGATCGCGCTAGCCAATTGCGCCATGGAGACAGTCGTGCTCCACTCTCACCACCATCAGAACATATCTTCAAAGCTAACAGCACAAAGAAAAAAGCAACATACCACTCCGGGAGGGCTCAAACCTCCAATTTTTTGGTTAAGAGCCGAACGTGCTAGCCAATGACGTTACGGAGACAGTCGTGCTCCACTCTCATCACCATCAGAACATATCTTCAAACTATCAGCGCAAACAAAAAAGCAACACCACTCCTGCGACGCTCAAACCTCAACCGTTCGGTTAACAGCTGATCGTGCTAGCCAATTGAGCCACGGAGACAGTCGTGCTCCACTCTAACCACCATCAGAACATATCTTCAAAGCTATCAGTGCAAAGAAAAAAGCAACACACCACTCCTGGAGGGCTCGAACCTCCAAC
>NW_023608759.1:0-25203 GCF_013339725.1 Rhipicephalus microplus | reverse complement strand
GGTCAATAGGCTGCTCTAATGATACCTTTATAGTCTCAGGATTTCTAAGCTCATCGTACTCCGGCGCTGTCCCTGAAACTTCAATTCATCTGTCGAAATAATGGCAAAGTCGGGCGGCATACTGTGTAGGCGTGTCACCATCAGCGGGCTTTCCTGTCCGAAATCTGTCCCAGAATCCTTCCACAGTAAATCTAAATCGCTTCAGGAAAGCAGCTTTCACCTTTGCACAGTTGGCTGCATCGGTCGGCGTCAGCCTACCGTACACACTGAGCGCTTCACCACTCAAGCAAGTACTCAAAGCTGTTGCCCATTGATGTTCCGGCCGATTCTGGCTCCTCGCAATCGTCCCAAATCTGTGAACGTACGCGTCAAGGTCGTGCTTCCTTTCATCAAACGCTACGAGCAGCTTGCTTGGATTTAAGCGGAAGCCTTGATCTTCTCGTTCGCTTCTTACAACTCCAGCTTGGACGAGAAATTCACTTCACTTTTGCGAACGGAGCCGCTCGAGTTCCATCTCGTGCTGCCGCTTCTGTTCCCTTTCAGCCATCTCCGCTTCTTTTTCTTCTTTCGCCCTCTCAGCTGCCAACTTTTCTCTCTCCAACTCAGCTGTTTTTTCTTTCTTGGCTCTCTTAGTTGCCAACCTCTCTCTCTCCAACTCAGCTTCTTTTTCTGCTTTGGCTCTTTCGACCGCCAACCTTTCTTTTTCCAGCTCAGCTGCCTTTTCTTCTTTGGCCCTCTCTTTTTCTTTTTTTCCTTCTGGGTGACCCGCTTCCGTAGTTCAGCACCAGAAAGACTCATCTTCTTACCAAGAGCGACTAACTTTTTGAGATCCATTGTGTCTCGCAAATAAAACCTTGCCGCGTGCAAAAAGTATCTGGCTAAATCAGTCTATCGGAACACTCCCCTGCACTCGTTTACGAGAACACTGAGCAACACACAAAATTGTTCCGATAGCAGTATCAACAACTCGAGGTTCTTTCTCACTACTTTGGACACACTGTGCACCATAAAGGTCCTGTCGCGGACGCCAGATTAATTGTCACAGGTCCCGTTAATTCGGGAGGCGATCGCCGGGCTAATTCCAAGGGCCGAAGTATCGGCCACCCAAACCGCACCATGAAAGCGTGGACAATTTAGAAGTGGTCCTATTTGGCACGCCAGCGAACGCCGGCTGTGGCTTA
The DNA here is from genome assembly GCF_013339725.1 of Rhipicephalus microplus. Lineage (NCBI taxonomy): Eukaryota > Metazoa > Arthropoda > Arachnida > Ixodida > Ixodidae > Rhipicephalus > Rhipicephalus microplus. The sequence continues at coordinate 24,022 of NW_023608759.1, read as the reverse complement.
AAGAACAAGTCAGAGCCGAGAGTTGATAAACAAAACAGATTGATATTCTCAATTATGGCAGATCAAAACGATACACAAGTATGCACACTCGACAATAGTTGAATACAATATGTCACCAATCAAACAATGTACTACACAGTACAATCAGCCACTCTCGAAACAACGGACACAGACAACAACACGCACTTCAATGCAGTCGCATGCATCGAACAACGAAGACACTAAAAGACTGAAGAGTTAGAAAACTTATTCAATCCAAAGTTCTTGGAACAAAAGTCTGGATGATACTCTTCCAAGAATCACTCACTCAAAGTCTAGCGTTGTTGTCCTTCCGCTGCCCCTAAAGTTTCTCTTCCAGAAACTTCGCGTCTTCACTTGGCCACTCTCCAAGCTTCAAACTTCTTCGCCGGAAACACGTCGGCTTCACACACGCAGCTGTTGCCACGCGTCTTCGCTCGATAGCGGTAGACACGCACTCTTGCCCGTAGCTCGAGTCTTCACCCCTCAGGTGGAAATCCTCTTCTTCTCCTCCTTTGTCACGGAAGACAAAAGGCTTCGCCTACAACGCGGAACACCCTACGCACTCTGGCGCATACTTTCTTCTTCTCCTGCTTTGTCACTAAGGACAAAACTTTCACCGATAGACGCGGCGGAATACCCCACGTGCTATGGCGCTATCTTCCGTCTTCTCCTGATCTCCCATCTCTGCTGCTCGATTAAATACCTTCCGCGCGAGATTCTAGAAAGTTCTCATCATTTCGTCGGCGCGATACGCAGCGAAGGCTGGGGAAAGGGCGAGACGGTACGAGGGCCGTCCGCGACGGATGACGCAACCCTGCATCACCACGCCCCTTTCCATCAAGAACGTTCTAGGGCTTGCTCGGCCGCCGATGCGAGGAGGTTTCGTCGGCGAACCTACGCTTCCGAGGGAGAGCGCCGCGCTCCCGGGGAGTCTTTGAATGCTTGTTTTCTTTTTTTATCGTTGACCTCTCGGAGCTTCGTCGCGAGAATTTGGCGGTGCGCACTTTTTTGAGCGCTCGTTTTGTGACAGCCGACCACGCTTTAAAAACGATAGTCTTTCTTGGGGACCTTCCACGGAAAAATTTTGGTCTATCGGTCTGTACAATAGTCTGTTTGTCTGCCGAAACGATACCACCAAGCGGCCATAACCCAGCTCCATCCGCAGCGCCCACCACTACTGCTCAAGTATCAGCGTTCATACTTGTGCGATTGTCAATTGAAACGCAATGATTGCGCATGTCTAAGGCACAACGACACGTCAATATTCCGTATGAGTGTCGTTATTCTAGAGAAGGCATACATCAGTACCTCCACAATACAATCATCATACATCACCGCATACATCAGCATACATCAGCACCTCCACATACATAAACCACATACATCAGCACCTCCACAATACAATTACCCAATTTTCTCGCGCAAAACATCAACTAGCCGTTTTGTTCACTCTCTCCAGGTGCAAGACTATCGTTTTTCTACAAAATTTGCAGTGAAACGTGCAGATATGGGGCCAGTTTTTTGTTTTTCGGGGAGTGAACTTAACTGGGGAACGTGGAGTTACAGCTAGGCGAAGCACGCGCGCGTCGGAGACTTGTTTTCGGTACCGATGGATGCTATGAACCAGGCCACATTGTGCTAGAACACTTTAGGCAGGATGGCGCTTGGGGTAATGTCGCCATCTGGTGGTGCTAAATGGGTCGATCGAACTACATGTCTTGCACTGGAAACGCGCGGAAAGGGATGGCTGCGTCGGGTGAGCTAATAGTTGATTACGCTGTTACGATACACCGCTTTACAAAGGGCACTGTGGTAGCACCATTATAGACGTAAAAGCGCCTTTCAGAAGCCAGCAGTGTGTGTGTGTGTGTGTGTGTGTGTGTGTGTGTGTGTGTGTGTGTGTGTGTGTGTGTGTGTGTGTGTGTGTGTGTGTGTGACCGGGCTCATGGCGCAGTGGATAACTTGCCCAACATTTTGTCGTGGACTGAGAGGCCATAAGTAAGACTCCTGCTGACGAAAACTGTTTTGTTTTAGACGCGAAATAGCTCTTTTACTCACGTGTGTAACAACGTACGTGCGTGCGTTCGCAACAACACGCCGCAACGCGTTCCTCTCGTCGTTGGAGTGGGGCCGAGTAGGTCATGCCGCAGATGCTCGTTGACGTCATGCTCCCCTCGCAAGCTACTTTCGCAAGTGCGAGCTGACGTCATTCTGTCCCTCACCTGCAGCACGCTCGCCGCACTGCCCGCAGCTGCCGGCTCCGCCCGCTCGCAACACACTTCTCTCTCTCTCTTCAGCTTCTTCACAGCCCGCAACTCTCTACCTCACGTCAAGTGGAAACACTCTTTTGGCTCACTTACCTGCGATAAAACTCACACACAACGCAACCCGCCTAGCGAGTTCTTGAGTTTCAAACAAAGGTTTACTTGAGGAAACGATACATGGAGTTTTGCTTCAGAACGTTCTTCCAACAGCCGCGTCGTCGCTCGTTTCAACCCAGTGAAATCCATGCGCACTGCTACTGCTTCACATCCCATCAATGTTCCTGTCATGGAGATGGTTCATACTTTGCCTTTTCATCACGTGCAATTGTTTGAGGTCATCTTCCTGAAAAAATAAGTCATTTAAATCTTGGTGGAACGCGGCATAAAACACTCTCATGTTCAAAACAGGTGTTACACGCATTTAAGTTACAAAAATTTGAGGAATGCTTGAACTTTGCTATCAGGAATACAACGTGTATTTATTCGCGTATCTTCTCATTTAGTTTAGTTTATTTTACAATCTAGGTACAAAGATTCATCGTGGTATGCACTGAAGGGTCCCAAAGATAAGCCACTGCAGCGGAACTCTTCGTTAACAATAACAAAAAAACAAAATTGATTGCAAGTCAAACTTACACATTGCAAATGAAAAGTATATAGTAAATTATTTAAAACAAACACATGTTGCATATAAATATTTGACAGATGTCTGTCTGGTTGGGTATGAAAAGTGGGAGATTATCTTAATTCTAGCCAAAAAATTTTGAAGAAACCCGACGTTTTTGAAGAGACTTGGTTCGCTTCGAAACGTTTTTCCAACAGCCGCGTCGCCGCCAATTTCTAAAGAATCAAGTCGGTTCCAAAACATTGAGTTTCTTCAAAAATTTTCGTTTGGAGCTTATATTGTCTTTCAAAAACATCTTCGTTGCTATAATGTTCGCTTGCCATGTGTCAGTCCTGTGTGAAAACCTCAACCATACTTCGAAGAAAGAAAAGTAGGGGAACGATTGAAAGCGTACTAAAGCCTAATAACAGAGGAACAATTCAGGATCACCCACGCCCTCCAGAACTATCGGCTCGCACCACACAGCCTAACATGAAATACTAGAGGAACAATGAGATAACGAAGGAACTGTTGGGAAAGAATGGTGAGAGAGGGAGAGAGAGAAATTAAGAGGAAAAGAAGGGAAATTAACCAAGCTCTGGATCGTTTGCCTTCATACACTTGGGGTGACTGATAGAGGCAAAATAGAAAGGAAGGAGGTAGAAAAAAAAAGAAGAGTAAGAAAAAATGGATAAATAGTCTGCTTGAGAGTACGAACCACGGTCTCGCGATGTTCGTTCGCAAGCAGTCATGAAGTGTAGTGTGCTCAAGATCCACAGCCCAGCTTTCGTGGACATGTGCGAAATAATCAAGCAATATTCGCGAAATATTCAAAAAGGGCAGTACATGACGAAGGGGGATGACAACCTTGCTATCCGACGATTTTCATTGCCAGAATTTTTAACATGGTGAAATGTCACTTCAGAGAAGTTTGTGTTGAGCCTTAATTTATTAACATTCGCAGTTTTTTTCACGTACGCACAAGCCAGAAATTGACCAGTTGCTTGGCGTTTATTAAATTACTTTTGAAATAAAGGGTTTGTTTTAGATATCATGCAGACCGCACTCGTTTGTTGTCCTTCCTTACCTTCACAGTGTGCGAGGGTACTGTCGTTCTATACAGCCACCTAAGCATATACAGCCAGCTACTGAAGTTTCAGTATCGCCATGCACAGTCTTCTGTGCGCTGCTTATACGTTCTTAGCAAAGACCGACAGGCAATGATCCAACCAATGACGCCCCTTGTGATCGCTGCGACAAGAAAAACGAGCAACCTCAATGATTGTAGAAGCGAGCGAGCATTAAAAGCACATCACAGCGTGAAAACACAATCGGTTTTCTTCCTCTTGTCAAGCTCACTTTACGACAGCTGTTGAATTGTGATCACTGAGCCAGCTGACACCGAATCGTTGTGTTTCTCTCTGAGCGCAACCTGCACGAAATGGTCTTTCAGAGAAATATTAAAGGGCTGCATCGATAAAATAGACTGTTGAAATATGAGCCAAGCTGGCAATTTGAATGCATTCAGAGAGACGAAGCTTCGCGGCAAAGTTTGCCGGCGGGAGTAAGTAAGCCTTGTGTATAGGAAAGAGATATACGAAAAGTCGTGAATTGAGGAAGAGTTAAGGAAACATGAGCATCCCCCAATGTCGTGAATATTGTGACATTGTTGGTAAGGAAGCCGTGAATAGCTACTTCCGTTAGAATTATTTTTCTCAAGAATGATTTTTTTCAGTAAAACCGAACCCATCACAGCGTCTATTTTTGCGTGGTTAAGAAACATGTTGTTGCATGCTAACTCTCACTACCAAGTGAAAGTCGCCTAGGGGCTGCGTTCATGGCTTCAGTAGTTTTTTTAAATGCGGAGCATTTCGCATTCGCATGGTGTTACACGCGTCCTGCGTCGGCGGCGATGTCCACACCCCCCCTGCACATGCTCGCGCTTCGCGTACCGTGTTGAACGCTTGCATCTCGTGCCAACTGTTTGCTACCCCACTCTTTCGCCTCGCAAGGCCGACGCAGGCAACGTCAGCTAGTGAAAACCAACTTCTCGAGCTACACAACTGTTCACTGCCCCCCCCCCCCCTCATATATGTAGGCGCTGGATCGCACATCACGGTCTCACCTCTAGTTTAAGGCAACTCTTCTTAATTCATTGAAAACGAATAATGAAGTCTAAATAACAAGTAAGCGTTCTTAAACCCTTCAAAAGTACGCAACATTCACGCGATACTCCCCTCCCGTTCTGCGACGCATTGACGCGAGCTTTCCATGTGGGAAGATAGTGTCTAGAAGGCCCATGATGCAGCGGTGAGGCTTGGCAGTGTGAAATTAACGTTCTTACGTTACCCTCGACTTGTAAGAAAAAAGCGTCCTAATCTATGCCTCGTTTGTTTACTCATCTCATATACTTAGAAGAAATGTACCAACTTGTTAGTGTTTCTGTGTACGCTATCTCGATGACAAAACCTCTAGTTGGGAATGTTTTGGCAAGTGGGGCTGTACAGCTTCTTTTGCAAATGGGACATCACAGACTATATAGTGGGACATTACACGTTACAGCTCATGTTACGCGCTCCGCCTTTAGCGTTTTACAAAGGCCCCGTGACAATGTACATATGGGTGTAGACCTCAAGTCTTAGAGTGTGAAGTGAAGCTGACCTAGTGAGTATAAACTAGAAACAAAGTAAACTCGTCTGTTCATAAATATTGCTGTCTTTCATTTTTGCGTCCCTACTTGCTTCAGACAGTTATTATGAAGTTTCTATTGCTATAGTAATCATATAGACACTCTCAGCTGTATTTTAACGCAAGCGTCACCGTCACTCAACGTATATATATACGTATATATATATATATATATATATATATATATATATATATATATATATATATATATATATATATGTGTGTGTGTGTGTGTATATATGCGTTGGGAAACGACGGATGAACGTGCGAAAATGTTTATTACCTCCTACAAAAAAGACTCCCCGCGTGTGGCATCGAACGTGGGACCTGTGGATTGTAAGTGCGAGGTGCTGGCCACTGAGCCTCGAAGGAGTGCCTCCTTCAACGTTCAAACGACAAGCTATTTATATCTACCACTTACCGCTAGTAACGGGCATGTCGGGGGGAGGTGTCGTGTTTTCAGCGTTAAGGCTGTTTCATTTGCCGCGATTGCAGCGAAAGAAATCGTTCTGTTTGCTCCATTCGCTCTGTTCGCAACCACTGCTTATCGCGGTTTCAATTCACATGGACCGCGAATGGTCCGTGATTTTCGCTCTGAGACTGGAGCGGCGAGTACTTGCCACCCTTCTTTCTGGCAGGCACCGCAGAATTTTTCTAACGTAATGTAATGATTTGTGCATTATTAGGTTTCTATAAACGGTAACAAAGAACCCGCGTGTTTCGACGTTTAAGAACACTTCTTAATATAAAATAATTTTGAAATGCACAGCATCGGCTTTTACTAAAACAAACACATCGACGCTATTTCAACGGCATAGCTGGACGGGCCCTATTTCGACGGGTGCCAACCAGAAATTGCTCCCACTGTTGCGACCAGAGCAAAAACTTCCAACATGTTGGAAGCTCGCCGCGGACTGCTGCGGCGTGAGCGAACTGGCTTTTTTTTTTTTTTCACTGCGAGCGAATTCGCGCACTGAAAATTGCTACTTTCTGTGTCATGTGAAATGGCCTTTAGCAGCAAGATGGTGCAATGAGCGCGCGTCGTCACATCGTCATGACGTGGTGGCACGCGCATTCATCTGCCACGCTTACGTTGCCCTGTGGCGATGGGAGCAGGGTGGACGCTCATGCGTGTGCTTCTCTCGCGGTGGGGGCGATCGTACGTCTTGGCTAGCTTTAAGCTTTCACCAGAACCATTCCGTCGTAGTTACTGGGTGCACAAAAGTAACTGGAAATGTTGCACAGTCCCCGTTTGGCAAAATAGCGCGCTGTGGAGAATCAGAAGTGTGGCAGCTTGGGCTAGTTGGTATGACATGACGATAGTTATAGCGCGAGAACAGAACGACGACACAGAGAAATAGCGAAGCAACAACTGAGAGGCTCATTCGCACTCTTTTGTACCTGTGAATACGTTTCGTACGTCATTTGTGCTTGAAAAACACGGGGCACGTTCCAATCTTCTTGTCATTTTGCGTGTGACCTTCCAATTTCTTGCTTACGCGTTAACTGCTTCCCCTATGGGGCAAAGCTGGGATTTATTTATTAGAATAAAAAATGACAACATATCCACAGAGTGCATGATGACGAGCGGGGCGAAGCGTCCGTCAGTCCTTCTGCGCCTCCGTCTGTCCGTTCGTTCTTGCTTCCGTTCACCCGTGCGTCCGTGTATACGACCGTTCGTGCGGCTACCAGTCCGTACGTGCGTCCATTCGTGCGTCCGTCTCTGCATCTGTCCGTCAGTGCGTCCGTTCATCTGTCCATGCAGCCATCCAGCCGTTAATGCGTCCGTTCATCCGTGTGCGCCTACCTGTTGTTTGTCCATGCGTCCATGCATCTGTTTGTCCGTTCGTCCATCCATCAAGTGAAAACTCCAAGTACTCCCACCGTGCGTCTTTTCATCAAATATTCATCATATAAAAGTACGTCCATCCAGCGGACATTCCAAAGCCCGAACAAAAGGTGGCACTGCTGGACTAGAGGAGCGGCACGCGTGCACTCTCTTACGGCCTGCGCTTGGTGTGTAGTTCCCGCCTTTCACTGCCCCTAGTTAATGGCACTATGGCAAAGCCTCACTAAACAATATCAAAACCAAGGATGCTATGCCCAGCGAGCCTAACGTGTCAACCTTTTCTGGTCAGATAGCGCTCAAAGTGCGTCCTTCTGTCTCTAGTTTTTTTCAGTAAGCATCAATTTCAAGGCACATTTATTGTAGATTAAGTCACCGGTACTCGTATCTCTAAGTTATTTAATCAGGAACAATTATCTTTTGATTTATGATGAACGTGCGTGGATTTGCTCCTTAATTGAAAAGTATGCACATGCCTCTCCGCTAGCCCGGCCGTGGAGGTGGCTACTACTACTACTACTACTACTACTACTACTACTACTACTACTACTACTGCTACTACTACTACTACTACTACTACTACTACTACATAAATTGTGTACGCACGACCCATGGCTTAAGGAGCTTTGCCCCTAAAACAGGTAACTAGCCCAGATGAAGGGTGAGATAAAGATAACTCTAACACTATACCTGCCCAAAGACCATCACTGAATTGATGGCCCTCCTATTCTAAATGTGTAATGTTCTGCGTCTAGTAATTTGCCTTCATTTCCACATTTTTAAATACTTTAGTATTACAGCAACATTTATATTCGCACTGATAACACTGATATGTTCACAAGGAGCCAAAGGGACGCAAGTTTGGATCTAAAAGCAGGAGTATGGGATATCTTAGAAAATAGGAGACCTTTCGGTAAAGAACATTTTGATGTGCAACTTTGCAGCGGAGCGGAATTCTGGCTAACCTTGAAAAATTTCTCTGTATCGCAAGAGAAGACATTTGTATGAACCAAAGTAGTTGACAAGTACCCCATAAGCTGATGGGCACTGCTCAGCTATTGTCACTTTCAAACTATCCCATAATTCTTACTACAAGCACATACACGAATTCTACACAGCGACCTAATTATTTCTCTTTGTGAGTTGGCGATGCACCTGCTGCGTGTCCATAAGGTAGTATGAAGACCTACATAGCTGCAGACGGAGCTAAACTTGTTGTGTTTAATAATATTTTGAAGCCTCCATTGATTATATGCTTCAGCCTCGTAGCCTTACATGTATTAATGACACTCTATTTAATACATGTCATACTGTTTTTTCCTGCACAGTAATTTCGAAAGAGGTGTAAAAAAAGGTGTCTTGGCCGTGCTTCGTTTCGCAAACGCGTGAGCGAAGCTTGCTCAGTCGTTGATTTGCCTTTGATACGTGCCATCCTAGTTGACGGCGAAGTAATTGTGTTGGGTCACTTGTGTGGCAGAGTTGAGGGTTTTTCGGCATCATAAACTGTAGAATAAAGGAAGCATCCTCGTTGGAAGGATGGAAAACAGGGCGACGTTTTTGCCAAGAGTACCCTCGAATAAACGCGTCCATTCTGGGCTGATCTAGTTCAGTCCAGCTCCACATTCTCCACGAGCTACTCCATCGTCGTCCTTCTCTTCTTCTAATATTCTACAAGAAGTTCTGTGGAAGAACCCGTATTACGACGCCGAAATTGTAGGCTCAAATTTCCCATCGATTAAAGATGTTTAAATGTCTGGGTAACGCATCGGCGCGAAATGCAGCATGTCGCATTTCGCACTGTGTGCCTTGAGTCTCGCTGGTCGCGCCTGCCATCAGACTATAGAGTGCTCGCGTTTTGCTAACGTAGCGTCGCTGTGTCCAGCGTGCGCGCACGTCAACGCTACATAGAAGTATACTAGGTCCTAATGATGCGCTCGTGGCCATTTTGCTAGATCAACATATACAAAGTTTGGTTTTACGTGACGTCAATGGATGACAAAATGTATGACTGGTGCAAACATGCTAATGGTGACACGCGTGTCATGTAGGAACATGACAACATACCACGCCCATAGCGTGCTCGCGGCCGTTTCGCTAGCTGCACATATACTAAATTTGGTATCACGGGACGTGCATAGATGACGAAGGTAAACGACACTTCCAAACATGATAATTATGACACAGATGCCATGTACCGCATCACTTACCTCCACCTCATAACGTTGTGCTGATTTTAAAGTGACATAATATTTCTCATTCGTGCTTCGCATATCTTCGATTACCACTGCACGTGGGACCCGCCAATTTTTTTATTTATTTGCAGCTTTCTCGAAATTACACTCACGAAACCGCTGACTGTATTGCTCACAACCTGCAAATTCGACACCGTTAATTCTTTGCAAAGAGATTTTTTCACGCTATCATGTTAACGCATAAAAAAAGTACCAGAGATAGTGGTACAGAGTCTAACTAAGGCGATAAGTGCAGTCGGCACGCGATACAATAAATAGCGTCTCTTGTACCGCAGTGAGTGCTTACCTAATGCCCTGTGTGTATTCGTAATAGTTACGAAAGACTGCAAGCATTCGTGATAAACGTGACTATAGCGCTTCCTCGCAGTCATTACTATGCGGCCGGTGCTGGATGAATTACCGGGCAATGAGAGCAAAGAGACGGCCACTGGGAGTGACCTCGAATGCAAGGATATTCACTATCGCGGAGCATGCAGTTTTTTATGAGCGAAGCTTCATAGCAGCATGGCGTGTGGTTGTGCCAATTCAGCCGGGAACTAGAACACTATTCCCCGTGAGATAGGGCTGTAGGTGTCAGCACCATCATCGTGTTAGTGTGGATGGGCGGTCGGCGGCACATGTCCAATTATACTCCAGGGCGCTTCAGTGTGAGCGGCTTTTGCTGATTTTTCTGCGAGTGAAGCGCGTTGAGTACAGTGTAGTGGTTATATGCGCCCTCTATTACAACAATATTGCACGATGCCAGCCTATCGCTCCTATTACGTGTGACAGGAGTGCATTCTGCCAATTATTCGGGTGTTGGTCTTCGCACTGTGTTCTCTGTTTTTTCTTTCTTTTATTTTTTAGTGTTTAGCACCTGTTCTGCCTATGCTACACAAAAAAATGATATTATGTGACCGAGCCAATCAACAATATACTTGTTGCTCGAGTGAATACAAGAGAGCCTGTTTATCTGTGTAGTTAGTTGATGTAGAAGTTTGTGCAGTCAATATGTATCTTTGCACGAATGCTTGTATGGCGCATGGCTAGAGGCTTTTTAACCGCCAACGAGCCTTTACGAATGCTACTTAATGATTTGCGGTACTATAAGTATTTCGAAGTCCCCAACATAACACGAGATGCTGTCTCTGAAATTTTACATTCGCAACTTGTCACTTCTTACTTCATTAGTTTATAAAAACGCCAAATGCACTAAGGGATGTACTTGACCGATAAAGTGGCAACTTCATTTCATATTAGAATGATTCGGGCTGTAACAATGATACGACGATTGCACCGAGCACCGTAAAGACCTGTGCACTCGTTCTTTCATGAGCTAAAGTGCCGTGCCTACAAGCAGAAGTTTATGTGCTTGCATATGTTGTTTACGCGTTCAAGCAAGCAGTTTATGCGGTAACAAAATTAGACCAGCTGTCCTCTATGAGCATGCATGAAGTTCGCACATTTGCGGTCACGTTGTGGCTAGAACACGACGCAAAGAATCATTTATACCACGGTGTTTTTCCCACTTGCCTCTAGGTGTCGACTGTGTTCAAATGAGGGGATGACGTACCTGAACCCAGAAATCTCGGTGCTTTACTGTTAAGATATCAGAAGAAAGGAACGAAATTGCGGACATGAGGTGGAACAAATGCAAGCGGAATGGATTCGTTTTCTACTACCACTCAGTCAACGCTCCTATTCGTTTGGTTTAGTTACCCATTTTTTAAATGTTGTTCGGAGGTGTAGTGTGGTGGAGAAAGGAAGGTGACCAATTTCACAGTAGGGCAATTCTAGATCAACACGAGTGAAAGGTAGTCTTTTTTATCACACATTTTTTATTAAAAACAAATACATGCACGTAGTGTGAAGGGTCAGTCTGCACAAGCAGCTTTGCTTCACAACTGAAATATGCACATAATGAGCAAACAATGAATAAAAAAATCTGAACCCATGCAAACACTACTATCACGAGCTGGCCACGTCCTACTTTACTGAATTGCATCTTTTATGACAGCAAATTTTTTTTAGATCTTCAGTACTAGACAGTACAGAAGTTTGGTGAACATATAGGCGTGAGGGCACGAGAAACCATACACAGAGAATGCCATTGGTTATTATGTTCCTGCTCACTGGCTTGTTTGCCTTGACATAAATGCGTACTTTTTAAAACGTTGGGTCCAGCAACATTGCCTTGTTTAATAATTTTTCAAATCATCAGAGAGTCAATTACATGCAGTTTAACGCGAAAGCGTTAAAGTGCTCGTTTCGCACCGAATTCGGCGTCAGTGTTTGTGTCGGCGCCGGCATCGTTAGTTGTGAGCGAAAAATCATCGCCTTGTGCGTGACCGAAAAATTCAGAATTATGAAAATAACAAAAAAAAACACAGCATACCTACGAAGACATTCATGACAAGTTGGTGAAACTCCAAGGAATCCTTATTCCCCTTACATTGCCCACTTGATCATACAAAAACGTGAGAACACGTCTGCACAGTATATACAAAGTTGTTTATTAATCTAAATGCACGTTTGATCTATGGATGCCCATATAGCTATATATATAGAAATACAGATATTCATATCAATATTCATGTGGCTGTTCGTATAGATATGAATAGCCGTGTGGATGTGGATATCTATACGTATACTCCTATGAATATCTACTTGGGTACCAACATGAGTATTCATAACCATACGAATGTCCATATAGATATGGATATCCATAACATGTCACGCCGACGGACAGGGGATGTGACTCGACTCGAAGGAGTGTCGCCATAAATTAAATTATAAAAATATTGGTTTTAGTAGGGATCAAACCCGCTTTGTTGGCGTCGGAAGTGGGTGTTGTTCTATGAAGCCTGGTGGCTGCTCGGAAATACAGTGAAAATCGCTCCCTCTGCTTATAAATGCAGTAAAAGTAAGTTCATGCTTTACAAACGTGCGTGTTCTATATACAAGCTTCGGAATAGCCGATGAAATATCGCAGTAATCATGAGTGGTACAAGCGGTCATTGTCATTAGACGTCAGAAAATACGATTATCATAATGAATTTATGGTATAAAGCAGGTCACTAATTACGAAAGGCACACACGTTACAGCGTTTATTCTTTCATGGCAACGTAATGGGTGCATAGCAAGTGCAAAGAGATTTCATACACTATGTGTTTGAAGTGCACAATAGGGACAGGATATTGCTATCGTGTTCATCTATTAAGAGGGAAGCTTAGGGTTCCCCTCAAATTATTGACAGTATTCTAAGGAAAGCCACACAATGTTTCGGACTGAGTGCATGCATTTTCATGAACAGGAACCAGTTTATAGTACCATAAGATAATTAGAACTACACACCAAAACTAAAAGATCAGGAAACATTATGGCAGAGTCAACACGCATTCATGCCTTTCTTGACGCATATTTTTTCATCGGCATGAACAATATAGGCTCTTGTCAACAAAAACTAGCCTTGCGACACTGTGTTTTATCAATTCAGTGAGGCTTACAGAGAAATGGGTTTACTCATGCACCGATGTAAAATTATTACGTGCCCAAATAACGAACCCAAATACTTCTGCTCAAACGTTCTCACTGTAGGAAACCTAAAATATTTTCGCAGAAAAAATCCCTAGGACACCCATCGAACCACAAAAATTACGATGCTCTGATTTAGTCATCTTCGTCTAATCCATGGTTCACCTTAAGGGCGTCCTATTGCGGCTTACGTTCACTGCAGGACGCATAAAATATATTATCTTTTCAGTGTTTATCCTTGGCAGCTAACCGAGCGGAATCCAACGTGTGATACTGATGAGCAACTGGAAAGACAGAGTGATGGCAAGAGCTAACCACATGTTTTTCCGCGCTTTCCCCGACCAAAAATTCACAAAATAAGGAATTAGAAAGACCCTTAAACAAAAGAGGAACTCTTTACAGTTCAATCATTTTTTTTTCTTAGTAAGAAGTTGTGTAAAAAATAAACGCGAACATGTGCGTTAACCTCACTTTTTTCAAGCAGTTATCAGAATGTTTGATAACTGCTACAAGCGTGCATTTTTCCTTCAAACCAAAATGAGCGCCTTGTTTCCAGCGCCTGGCTGTGCGATGACGCAAATTTCCCTAGCGGCAACACAAGCGATAACGCTGCGCCATAAATCATCCCGCAGGAAGAAAATCGTTTGTACGCCAACGCTGGCGAGCACTCCAATCACGGTGCACCTAAATGCGCAAACGAGCATGTTACTTAGTATGTATTTTTTTCGCTGTCGTCTTCAGTATAAGCAGAAAAACGTTGTTAACTGACATACGCAAAGGTAAAATCTGTCTAATCAGGCATTTTGAAACTCGCTCTACAGTTCTTCTCCCAGAATTTTTGGCTATATTATTTGATTTTCAAAAGTTACCTAAATCAACATTCATATTTAGGCACTTAATTGAGCACAAAACAAAAAACAGTGCGACCTAACTACTTGCATTGCTAAACAATGTGCATTTAATTGCGTGATTATAGAGTGCATCCACCTATTTTACGCTAAACTTATAGATGCTGGGGCAGCCTGTGTATGTAGTAGCGACCGGCGCGATGCAAGTACATACAAAAAAGGAAACTGCATCAAACTAAAGGTTGTATGAGAAATAATGATGGCAGGAAGAAGTGGTTGGCCGAATTTGCTCCATCTGAATGGTTGTCATAGGGTCACATTCAACGTATAGAGCTCTTTAGGTAGTCTAAATTAGTCCTAAAAGAGGGAATGCCGGCAGAAAAAGCCCAAATGAGGTAACAACTGACATACAAATATTCTGAAACGTACAACGTTCCACAACAACAGAAAAGTGGGAAACTTCACTGACGACCACGATGCTACCAAATTTGAATTGCGAACCTGTTTAGGTATTTTGAATTTGAGACAAGTTGAGGGAAACGCTTCTGCTTCTGGGAGCGCACCTCCGTATTCTGATGTCAGCAGGATTGACCCTCTGCTCACGCAGTTCATTTAGCAAGAGTGGTAGACGACGCACTTCTACCGATTGTACCAGTCATTGTTCAGAAAGAAGTGGCCTAGAATATTTTTACGCATGTGCACACAGTTTATATTAGAAACAGAAAGTAGGGTGGAGCGTGATTGGCTTGGACAATTTCGTGCAACCGCTCTCACATGAACCGCCGCAGACAGGGCAAATCACGACTGCCCATTTATATCGCGGAAGGCAGCGTGTGGGTGCGTTCCACAACAGCCGACGCACGAAGCCGCGCACTACTCTGGCACTGCGGGGACGGATGCCTGCGAGACTGTCGTTCGCTTCTCCTTGCGCTCTTCCCACTACCGCCAACTTTCATTCTCTGCTCCGTTCCACATTCGCTCTCTTTATTCCTCGTTAGGTCTACCATTTACGGCGATGGTGGCACCGCTGAACGCAAACACAGATTCCCAAACAGTGCACTCTATAGTCATTTCGCTCACGGCATTCTGGGTGCCGCCATAGTCCTCTGCCGAGTCTGTGACGTCGGCTTTCGTGCTATCGTGCAACAGCCCAGGGAGGACGAAATCCTCCTCTCAGTAAAAAGGTGTTCATAACAGCACTCTTTTACGACCTTTTCTTCAGAAAAAAGGCATGAGGACTTTTCATTATAAAACACCAACTCCCTCAATGTCGTTGACTTTGACAGGTTCATGAGAGCGCTAATTTAGGTGCACTTTCTGCAGGAAGACTGAGCAATATTTTTTATTTTGTTATGGCAAAGGCATGCTGAATGGTGACTTAAAAAGAAAACTTTATATTTCGTGTACGCCATTTTCCTTTTTTACGCCTGCTGTGATTTTCATTGTAGCTGAAAAATATTGATTATCGAGTGTGTACGCCGATGGCCAGCGATCCTGAAGTTCCATAGCTTTCACTTTCATCGATTTGTGCTCTCTCTATATCGGCAACACTTGTTTCGGCTCTAGAAGCAGTCGATACGACGATGCATGGTAAGATTAGTGGCCTGCTCACAGGATCAGCCTTCACACGTCTAATCGCAATTCACAGCGCGCGGACAAAAGGAAAAAAAAAAACGATGAATATTGTTCAAGGGTGATTCATTTGCCGTTTTGCTTTTGTAATGCTTTGTATGGCCAGCGTGCGTCCCATGTTTATGTGCACACACTTTCACAATCAGTTTTAAAGGATGGTGAAAAGTTTTTATTCTTAACTTTTTCAGTGGCTAATGGCGTTTACAACTAACGATTTCAGAATTTGTTGGTAGCCTCCTTTGAAGAGGAATATATTTGCATGAACTCTTTTTCTATAAATCTATACAGCTCTCAATTAATTTCGCCAAAGCCACTGTGGCACTGTGTGTGCCTCTAAAACAGTTTATTTTTTTAGAAAATGTATGCTCAAAGATCACTGCTTCTGGCCTTCCAATAATAACGTTTCCATCACCACACTGGTTTTATGTACCACAAAAATAGCTTGTTAAGCATGCTGAAACTGTTTGCACTGGTTCAGAGCTTTGTTTACTGTGATGAGCATCTATGTAATATGTAACGTTATTGCAGTAGTGTCCTGTGAGTTACGGACTGTAATACTCCTATGATATTCTTATTGGCTGCAGCAGTGTGCATAAAACAGATAGCGAGAAAGAAGTTACACATTTCCTCCCACGATTCCCATTTCAGTTTGCCGCAATAAAATATCCACAGCTTCATACGTAAGAGGAGTTTCACTAAACATTTCACTTAATATTAACTTGCAAGAATCATACCCCGTGTAGACATCAAACAAAATTGTATAAGCAGATGGCAACGAACACCTGCCATCGTAATGCCGCTGGGATGAAGAATCGAGGGAGGTGTGAGGGAAAGTTTTAGTGCTGCCCCTATGGCAGGACTGATAATTGGGCTAGTTGGTGATACATTATGGGCAGTACCAGCGCACAAATTGACGGAACGAAGAGAAGAGACACAAACAAGCGCTTGTTTGCGTCTCTTCTGTTCGTCCCGTGAGGTTGTGCGCTGGTACTGCCCATAATGCTGCCCCTATCAATTTAACGCTGTTCTCAAACTTTGGCATTCATGACTCAACGCAAAATAACGCGGTACGAACCATCTCGGTGCGCCAAAAAATTCATGTTTATCTCAGAGTACATCTGAGATAAGGTGTGCAAGCTGCTTACATCCTCTGAGCTGCCCATAGAAGATTCAAATTAGTCAGAACCACGCTCTACAATGACTTACACTGATTACTTTTACTTGCCATTTCTCACAGTTTTTCGCCCTTCAGGGGCAACTAAAACAGCTGATGGTATTTCCTTCTTTTTAAATCCCACTACCTGATATTTTTTTTTATTTCATATGGTCATTCATTATACTTTGCGATGGCTCCTTTGATCGGTGAAAAATAAACAAAACATGAACATCTTTTAGAGAAACGCAACTTTAAGGCACATTACCTTATCGGAGCTCATAATATATGACATGCAAGATAACCCTCATCATTTCATACACATGCGCTATGTTGCGGATACCCGCGCCATTTTAGAGTTTACGTTCATTCACTCTTTTGCTTGCCATTTCTCGGCACTGCTTTATGTGGGCTAATACCATGTCCCAAAAAAAGCTCATAGTTTTTGCATTGTTTTCCCGCTGCCAACTTTGGAATCCTTGCTGTTGTTGTGGTTCGTTTACGTTCACTAACTTAAAATGTATCAGTAATGTGCAGAGTTGTGTTACGTCATCGAGTTTTTTGTACGATGCCCCAGATTATTTCCAGCGTTGTGTGGGCACAGAACTTCTTAATAAGAGTAACAACGACAACCATAAAAAGATCTGAACTCACATATAAGTACATACGCGGAGCATTTTCTTACTTTCTTTTCGCAAGTCCAGCGCTATTTCTCTGGCGGCGATTTTTGTATATTGGGTTAGTACATGGGCGACACATTTTCATCAGCTAGACATTTAGCGCAACGGGGCATTACGAATACCTATATTTCAACTACATACAGCTTCTTCTGCTCCAATGTTCAGTTCCCTAAATGGTCTACCTTTGCGTGTCTTGTTCAATCATAAGGTGTTGCTACAAATGTTTCATCTTATAAATATAAACCGCAATATCCTGGGTTTCAGTTGATCCAGTCTCGACAATAACAATTGTACAACATTTTCACGACGCCTTAATCTAGTTCTTACTAATACTAGAACAAATTATGGAAGCTAGATTCACCATCTCAAATTTACGAATTGATGCATTGCACTTTGCGATTCATTTCAAATGGTGTCAAGTGATCTTCATTCTTATCATTCAAACTTACAATTAAGAAGCACTTCATTAATTACTTATCACACGCATAGGACTGATTACGTCTTTAGGGAACATTTCCAGAAGCTATTGTTGCTAAGTGTCTGAATATTGCCTATATTTGATGCTTGTTGGCGGTGCCGGAAGCACGCGCCATTTTCCACTGTTTGAATTAATGCTAATTATCTCTTTTCAATACTTCATTTCATATTTTCATGTGGTTTTAATAATTCGTGATTTTCATAATTCTCTTGCGATTTATGATTAGTCTTGCTCTTCACTACTGATGCCTTAGAAACTGTATAAACTATATGACTCGCTGTTTGCCGAGATTCTTGTAGCCCCCACTTATTTCTTGTTAGCAGTTCCCCTCGATAGTTTTCACTTCGTGACCTCTGAATGTCCAATTGTTTGTTAGTCTTTTATGCTTATTTCCTTAAGACATACAGAAGAACAAACTAAACGCTACGGCCAACCCCACTTTGGTTGAAATTAGCTCTATAGCTATCCGGTTTGCGTAAAAAGCTCATTTGAAGACGGTAGAGGACAACTTCATAGACATAGTCTGAAATAAAAACAGAAACGGAAGCTCATCGGCCACGGCGGCCCCTTCTTAACCTTTGATGAAATATCCCACTAAATATAAACACGCAGCTGCTTCCCGCCTACACACCTTTACTCGGCGGCAACTTTCTGTGGCAACCCAGCCAAAGCTACGTGAACGAGGCTTCTGCACATATATTACTATACGCCAAGCAGTGTGTTTTCGTGCGATTTTGGTTTCGCTGATTTGGAAGCGCATCCCGCATGTACTTTTTCCCACGACTGCCATGCAATATATTTTACATTCATTTGAGAGGCAATAAACGAATTATTCATTTTAAGGGAAAAGAACACGAAGCTTTTTTGGAGCGTTGAAACTTATTTCAGAAAAAAAAAAGATGCGGTCGAGCAGAAACTGACCGATTGTATCAACGCAAAGCCAGGAAATTATTTCCTAAATTTCAGTACATGCTTGGAAAGCATCATTCTTTACGTTCCTTTAGAGATACAAGAACTTTCTGAAGACGCTCATGGTATTTTTCACGGGACGCGAAGGCATCGATGGGAAGCAGAAATCTTGGCACCGATCACTCATGAGTGGTCGTCCGACGTTAGTAAGTACAAGTGGCTGAAACGCGATTTTTACTTCACCGAGAACGCTGTTGTGGCGCAGTCAACAGGGTAATATACATGAACGCGTCTGTTTCCCAGGCAAAGGGGAAAGAACGACTACCTCTGTAGATGCAGATGGGAGCGCTGTTACGATACGCATAATTCAGCTTTATTGTATCAACAAGCTTAGGCAGCTTAAACAGCGACCACGTATGCAACGCAATTTAGGAAAAGGGTGATTGGCTTTACGTACTGTTTCCAATGGCAATTTTTCTTCTATACAGCTGGTGTTGCTGAAGACTGACATGTAGCCGGTGTCACTTTCAAGGCGACTATAGCAATCAGAGTCCCGCGTTCACTGATGATATCACTGGGAATGGAATTCCGGGTGATGTATTGTGCTGAAAACAAAATATTTCATGACGTACCGCTGTCTTCGTTTTTCCCTGCTCGATGAATACACATCACCTAACGAACACGCACTCAAACTCGCTCACAAGCTTCGATGTCAACTTGCTACAAACGAGCGACGCCATCGTTGTTTACCGGGACAGGGAAATGGTGAAATGGTACCGGAAAACCAAAAGACTAGAAACAGCAAAGAACGAAAAACCTACACGGGTGATGCTTCCTGATAATAATGCGAACAATCTTGCAGACAGTATTCATATATGTTTTCTATATTTTACAATATGCTACGCAGTATACAAAAGTAAGCGTTCGTGGACTACATGCAAAAGTGTACTAAAGAAAAAGGTGTGCATGGGCTGTTCTACCACAGAATGTAGTCGCCGAGTATAAAAGTTTATTTATATATATATATATATATATATATATATATATATATATATATATATATATATATATATATATATATCTTGAGCGATCATGCTTACGGTACTAAATACAAGGTAATATTCGTCTCGCCGCTTCCTATAGCCGGATCAACAGCAAGTATACCTACAGTTTCCGGAATAAAAAGAGGTGTATAGCTTTTTAAATAGAACTTTAAGTTGCTAGCAGCGCATCGTCCTGTATTCTTTAAAATTCCCCGTCCTTTGTAACCCTTCATTACGACGATGTACCAACACGCTCAACTGGCAGTCTTTCTGTACGTTCAGAACTATAGCACATATAATCTGGCAATGCCCTGCGCTACAGGTTTCGCGGCATACGAGCGACTACTAATAATCGAGTCAACAACCACTCAGAGAGCCCGTTTACAATGGAGAGGGATGGCATCCGGATACCGACATGGAAGCAGCAGCGTCGAGCCGGGAACTCCAGCGGGCACACTCTGGCTAGTCTCGCCGGACTTGAATAAAGATATTTGTATCTCAGTCCGTACAACTCACTTTACTAAGCAATTGCATGATAATGGGGAATAGACAGCTACTTCTTGTGTCTGTCGACTTGAAATGATCGCCGAAGAGTAGGCGTTCTACCTTATAACAGCAACTAGGGGCAACGTACGCAGGAAGACGTAAAGGACCACGCGCTTGTGTACGTTGGGAAGCAGAGAAATATGCAAATGTGTTTCCCATAGTATAACTTCAAGGGGGACCCGGTAATTCTGCGGCAATATATTCTTGCAGCCAAACACAGCCCCCACTTCCGGGGTCACCCTCCGTTGTGGTTAGGGTGCGCAGCTGCTGATCCAAACGTAGCAAGTGCGATCCTGGCCACGGTGGTAGCATTTCGACGAAGGCGAATAGCTAGAGGTTCTGTTACGGTGCTATGTCGGAGCACGGTAATCAAACAACATCAGACAATCGAAATTTCCTGAGCCTTCTACCACGACACCCCTCCCGAACACAAGGTGGCTTTGAAACTTTAAACACCAGATAATATTACAAATAATACGTCTCTGGAATCACTCTTAGACTACGTGTCATAACGGCGCATGCGCCATAACAGCGGACTGAAGTTCAGACTGTATCACCACGGGCATTTACGCACCTCACCATTTACGAATATATATGCCAATCGAAAGAACCATCCTATCAATTTTTTTACGTTAAGGAATTGCCCTCCTTGAGAATATTTTTTTCTGTTATTTCGCTTGTTTGTTTTCTCAACAGCGATAGCCCGCCAGAGTATGTCCGACAAGGAATATCCTTTATACCTTTACAGGGAACGTACGTACGTGGCAGAGCAGTTGAAGACAAGCACCGCGTAAGTGAAACAGCTGAGCACATACCATCGAAAAGGGTGGTGAAGATCGCGATATCAGCTTGCTCAGCAATTCGTGTTTATACAACTGTTGCGGCAATTCTAATCCCAGAAACTGATTCTACAGAACTCACAGAAGTGCAGTTTGAAAACCGTGAAGTCGAAAGTACGAAGACAAAAGCGCAATAGTTTCCAGTTGGTAGGATCTGTCCAGTGAAAATGTTGGGAAATGTCTGAGATTGGGCTCAATGCGTTGAGAATGCGTGGAGCTACAGCAGCACGCTAGAAGCGCTGAAAGCTTTCCTGGGAGCCGCTTCGGCAATTCCCCAAACCGTCTCCTCTTTCGAGTCTTACGCAAACGCCTATCCCCTAGGGCATTTCTTAGAACGACTTTCAGCTAAATTTTTTTCCCAATGCCTCTAGCTGCCCACTCTCCTGCCACCCAATTCTCAACTTCTTTCCCTCTTTGTGCGTGAATATTTTGAAGCCATCATTCGAGAGGGCGCTGGTCGACCAAGATGACGTCGACTTCGGCCGTTCGTATTGCGAGGCATTCGTCTCCGTTGCCACGGCGACTTTCGAGCAGCGGGGATAGCTCCATGTGTGTTTTTCGGCTGCAAACGTTAGCGAAATCGAGCCTCATTGTACGTGCCTCTGTTGTGAGTGGGTGGCCAGGCTCGGAAACGGAAAACAAAATGTGCTGATGCACTACACTGTTGCAGAATCAAGGAAAGCGATTTTATTTCTAACGGTCAGTCTTCTGGTTTCATCTGCATGCTTACGCATTCTGGCTAAAGCCGGGTCGTCAAAACTAATGTGCCGAATGCACCAGCTTCAATCTCTTCTGGGATACTAGAATTTATGGCCTAACAGAGTAATGGAACCTTCATTTACCTCACTTCTAGTCCCTAATAAATCTTTCAGGTAGTCTTATATTGAAAGGGCTTCGGCATAAACGTAACCTGATTGATATGTGGGGTTTAACGTCTCAAAACCACTATATGATTATGAGAGACGCCATATAAACGTAACCTAAGATTGCTTGCTGTAGAAGCCGTTGGGTTTGTTTTCAGTGTTATGAAGACATGGTTCGATATAAGGTGAATGAATTGCTCTCTACATGAGTCATTCTACTATAAATGCATGTCCTACAATTACACGAGGTACATGTTGCTATAAAATAGATTGGTCGATAATAAGTGAGAAGCCTGTGACACAAGTCGGTTCAGGTACACTAGGCTTCCGTTATGTTTGTATTAACTTGTTTTAAAATAAGCCGCATCAATGTCTCCCAAATAGCCCCGCCGCGGAAATCTAGTGACCCGCAAGTGCGGGATCGAATGCCGGCTGCGGCGGCTGCATTTCTGATGAAGACGAAAATGTTGTAGTCCCCGTGTGCTCAGATTCGGGTGCACATTAAAGAACCCCAAATGGTCGAAATTTCCGGAGCCCTCCACTACAGCGTTTCTCGTCATCATATGGTGGTGTTGGGACGTTAAACCCCACATATCATTCAATTAAACTCCCAAGTATATGCTGTCACTCGTCTTAAAGGGTGCCCATGCTACGTATACTGTATGATTAATGTTGTAACAAAAACAGTCCGATCAGTAAAACGATAGGTGACGGCAATAATCTACACGTGAACACAATCTTCTGAATCGGCTTTGACTCCGTTCGTCATACCCAAAACACACAGTGAAATATTTGTGTGATCTGTAACCTTCTTCCAACAGTTATTTTTCTCTACTTGGCCCGAAGCTAGTTGTTTCCAAAAGGTGTCAGTAGCACGATAATTGTGGACCTTTAACTTATCCCACTAGTCTCCTTTTTCATTACGATAACAATTTTTTCTAGACATTTCAGACGCATTTTCGCCATCGTCATTAGCATCACCGTGACGCCTTATATTATTTCCAAGTTAGTACGATTGTCCCGCGCCCTATATGTGCGAAATAGCACTGCTAGTATGAGCGCTGAAATTCAGTCGATAATCTCGCAGAAGTTACGAGGAAATGCGCAAGCCGTAGTTTGTCGTTCAGAAGGCTCAATAAATGTGAAGAGGGGGGGGGGGGAGGTAGCTGTTTGCTGCGCTTAACACTGTGCGCTTTGACCGGCCTTGGACCGTCACGTGCGGAGAGATCTTCAAAGAGATGAGCTGTGGGCTGATACCTTCAAATGGAAGGTCGGCGAAGAATTTTGAAATTAATGGAATATCAATCAAATAGTTGACACGATAAATTGAGTTCGAAACCGACTTTACAGCTTATCGAATACTGTTCAAATAGTAAGATAGCCACATTAAAAGCAGCCTCAGACTGTTAAGGTAGGAATTTTTATATGAGCTTTGGAATCTTCTAAAAATGAAAAATAGTCACAAGCATTGACAATAAGGAATTGGGATTACTAATAACAAAAATAAATAACAAAAATGTTTGAAACTGATGTAATTAAGCTTGTGTAAAGAAGGATATGGAGAGTTAAAAATATTTTGTAGGTGCAGGCTGAAATGTAGCAGTAACTGTATCATCCAAAGGGGTACATCACCAGCAGCCGTAGTAGCACTATGGTAGATCACCCGCTTGCGATGTGGTAGGTGCCAGGTTCGATTCCTGCAGTGCCGAACGTCAACCTACCGGCTCTTTTGAAAGAGAACACCGACTTCACACTGTCTTGTTCTGCAGTACTCATATCGAAAGGTGGCCCCGTATAGTACTGAAAAGACCCCAAGACGCACGTTACCTCCTGACAGCTCGG
>NW_023608758.1:0-21484 GCF_013339725.1 Rhipicephalus microplus | reverse complement strand
TACAGACGACATTATATAGGTACGACATTATCCTCCAGAAACACTACAAAGAACACAGACTTGCGAACTGCTAGATGGAGGCATAAAGAGCATCATTTATGACATCAGATATACACTTAACACCAAAAAGTAAAAAAAAAGAGGTCAGGACCTGAACTATTGAGATGAAGTCCCGACCACAAAAAAAGAAAAAAAAACAGATTCAGAACTATAGAGGCGCCCTCCGTCTTTGTTCATCTGGAAGGGGGGGGGATGAGCGCATTCGACTCTACTATACTTATCGTCGAGTGGTCTCGCCACCTTCCCCGAGACGCCAGTAAGCTTACGTTGGTGCTCCGTTTTACAGTGAAATCTGTGTATAACTTGAAAAATTCGTATAGTGGTGGTGTCACGAGCGGTCTCCACTGGCTCTTTTATCAGTTAATCACTCGCAGCGTCGTATGCACGCCGTCGGCAGCGCTTTGGGTTATTCCCCTAACTTCTGCGCGATAGCAGAGGTTAAGGGAATGACGTTACCGTGCAGGAAACATTAATCGCGGACAGTGCCCTATAGTTTAGCGGTATAGCATTTACGTTCCCCGGACGGGATGGTGGCGCCACCTATCAAAGTGTTTATGAATAAGAAAAGTGAGACGGATATTACAACGAGATTATCAGCCTGTGTTACCGCGCGAAGTATTGTTACACGTTGATTTTATTAATAATGAAAGTAAATAAATAGGAACAACGCACCAAATGCTAAAAACTCCAGGTTTCCGATTTGTTTACATTGATGTTGTAGTTAGGCCTAAACACGTTAGAAATGGGCAGCAATCTCAGAGACTGTGCCAACTTAATTGTATGCTCTATCGTAGAAGCTAACTGAAGGCAAGCGAAGGCACTTTAAGCAGTCGTTTGCTGCAAACAAAGTGAATCTTTCAACAACCACGTCACTTCAAAGCGGGCATCCCAGAGCGTCACCATGTTTGTCGTTAAATAGTGCACGTACAGTAAGTGGTACGGGTAACATATACGTATCTGCGCATGCACACTTCACGCTATCACGGTACGCCCGGGGTACACTAACTGTTTGATAGACAGTTATAGTAGGCGAGCGTGTTCGAGAGCTTCTCCTGTAACCTTCCACATGGGTGAGCCACGGACAACTCGAGAAGAATGCCGGAAGTGAGAAGGTGAGACAGCTCGCATTCGGCGGGCTGATGCTGCAGTCCGGGCACAAAAAACAAGCCCGGTAGGCCAAGTGCCGGCAGCAACTGCGTACGGATAATCCAGGAACCTTCGAAGCAAAGCTAAATTGCCAATGGGAATGCAGGAGCTGGTAACGGGCAGATCCTGCACACTATATACGCCGCCAAGTACATTCGCAATGTTAAACGTTTGTAACGTCGTTGCGCCGTCTGCATGGTGCATGAGTGTGAAAACCAAAGGGGTTTCACTATGCTCTGCTCCCGCAGAGACTACATGCCCTTTTTGAGATGCCTTAACGTCAGATTCACTCGGCATTTTAAACACTGGATTCTTTGTTTCGTGCATGCGAAGAAATGGTGTGGTAAGATGTTCGCCGCTGGTTCTCGTTTTTTTTCCCCTAAGCACAGCGCTAATGTATCAGATACAATCGCCACGTCTACGCGGAATTCTCCAGCCTTTGTGCGTAGTGCCCAAAAACACCTTGCAAGATTGCGTGCGCGAACTCTACAATAAGTGGATGCTGGGCGCTTATACGACGTCCACCGCCCCGCGACTGTTTTTGGTTGAGTGTCGTCAGCAAGAAATTCTTTCACGGAAGATATTTTGCGCAAGTCTTTTCGCAAATGCTGCATCAGCAACGCATTGGATGGAATGCAGGTCGATGCACTGAGGGACGTAACTATAAAGAGGAATAGACGTCGTCGCACTCAAGTTTGAACAAGACTTAGTGACAGCACTTTGAGGCCTTCCGGCGTTTAACTAGTGAAAGTAGTTTCAAAATAAAAAAAAACGTCATATTGCAGCTAGTTGTGCTACGTATTTATCAAGGTAAGGGTGCACGGTAATATTTTGCAATTCTTCAATACATACGGGATATTTGAAATCTAATAAGAGACGCAGATTCTTAGCGAATGCACGGATGCGCAAAAAAAAGTGGCTGCCCACTCATTTTAACACCCGAGCATGATGGCTGATTTGTTTCGCCAATTTCAATTTCGTGAGGCAAGTGTATCGCTGCGGTGGCGTTTTGGAAAGGCTGACTCATTATAGACTCACTAAATTGTGTCCAGCACTGTGGTAATCGTGCGGTAAAAAAAAACTGGTTAGCTAGAAAAATATCTGATTTGGGGTTGAAAGGAAGCGTGCTACACTGACGACTGCATGAACGTGTCACGTGTGGTCGTTTGCTGCGTCAGCGCGACCGCAGCGCCAGCCTTTCCAGTGGTTGCCCTCACCAGAACTCGTTTGGCCAACCAGCTCCTGTTCCGACAGCGAGAGTGGGCCTCATTGGCGGGCGCTGTTGGTGACGTCACTGCTTGAGTGAAAGGAGAGAGAGACAAGAGCTCAGTCGGCTGCTGGCTTCGGCATTGAACGCACGTGCGCTACGTTGGGAGAAAAAAAAAGTATTGTTTCCCGTAAGTACACCGCTTTATCGTCATGCCCGTCAACGTTGCCCCGACTATTGACGATCTTATTTCGCAGGCTCAATGGAAGATGCAGCACACGTCGAGCCTGCTTCGCTACGTCTTGCTCGCGGAGAGTTTGAAGATATGGGTCCCGTGTGACGATTCCTCAAGCGACGATTCATCGAGCGATGACTCGTCCAGTGAAGATTCATGGAGCGATGACTCGTCGACTGACGATGGTGCGGATTCGGCACCTGCTGTTTCTGGCGCTGGAGTCGAGGTAGGTAATGCAGAGGCGTCTACTGGATCTGATACCGTCTGTAGGGTTTTACCGTCTGTTTCAGATGACGACGCCGGACCGCCGTGCAAGCGTCGCAGACTGGACGACTTCCCTGGCGAGTGGCGAGGTGACACGACGATTTGAATACCCTAGAGCCCAGACCAGGACCAAGCGGCTTTCAGGACGACTCCTCGGAAGAAGACGACGGTGACGTCTAGCCAGTACGCGCGGCGCCCTTAGCCATTTCGTTGGACGTTGACTGGGAGGTATTTGAAAAGCCACTTAAGATCCAGACCTTTCTTTTCTTTACGAAGTTCAGTGTTCTTTTGTTGCATGTCGTTGCATGATGCGTCTTTTGATCTGTGTTTGTAAA
Source organism: Rhipicephalus microplus (assembly GCF_013339725.1). Lineage (NCBI taxonomy): Eukaryota > Metazoa > Arthropoda > Arachnida > Ixodida > Ixodidae > Rhipicephalus > Rhipicephalus microplus. The sequence continues at coordinate 18,237 of NW_023608758.1, read as the reverse complement.
TAACATGTATTTCTTTTGGCGCGAAAAGTTTTAAATAAACGATTAGGCCTATTGTACATCGAGAATAAAGATATACAGACGACATTATATAGGTACGACATTATCCTCCAGAAACACTACAAAGAACACAGACTTGCGAACTGCTAGATGGAGGCATAAAGAGCATCATTTATGACATCAGATATACACTTAACACCAAAAAGTAAAAAAAAGAGGTCAGGACCTGAACTATTGAGATGAAGTCCCGACCACAAAAAAAGAAAAAAAAAACAGATTCAGAACTATAGAGGCGCCCTCCGTCTTTGTTCATCTGGAAGGGGGGGGATGAGCGCATTCGACTCTACTATACTTATCGTCGAGTGGTCTCGCCACCTTCCCCGAGACGCCAGTAAGCTTACGTTGGTGCTCCGTTTTACAGTGAAATCTGTGTATAACTTGAAAAATTCGTATAGTGGTGGTGTCACGAGCGGTCTCCACTGGCTCTTTTATCAGTTAATCACTCGCAGCGTCGTATGCACGCCGTCGGCAGCGCTTTGGGTTATTCCCCTAACTTCTGCGCGATAGCAGAGGTTAAGGGAATGACGTTACCGTGCAGGAAACATTAATCGCGGACAGTGCCCTATAGTTTAGCGGTACAGCATTTACGTTCCCCGGACGGGATGGTGGAGCCACCTATCAAAGTGTTTATGAGTAAGAAAAGCGAGAAGGATATTAAAACGAGATTATCAGCCTGTGTTACCGCGCGAAGTATTGTTACACGTTGATTTTATTAATAATGAAAGTAAATAAATAGGAACAACGCACCAAATGCGAAAACTCAAGGTTTCCGATTTGTTTACATTGATGTTGTAGTTAGGCCGAAACACGTTAGAAATGGGCAGCTATCTCGGAGACTGCGCCAACTTAATTGTATGCTTCGCATCCTCGGAAGGTCTGTACCTGGCCTGGTCGTCCATGATCGTGCAAGGGAGCTGACTGAGGTCTGTCGGTTGTGCACGCACTCACCCGCAAACACTCACTCGCGTGCACACACACACTTTCACTTACACCACTATTTGGCAGAGTTCTGGAAGGAAGCACTTCTCGGCAGAGCCGGTGGTTATCGTGAGAGGAAAAGCACTGGTTAGTCACTGAACTCGCTACACGTGGTGTAGTGTACTACAAAAAAAAAAACCGAGCACGCAACTATACACGCTGCCCAGAGGCAAAAGACACGCACTTCAGCGGAAGGCAAGAACGCAAACAAGCACACACACAAGGGCTAAAAACGAGTAAAGTAAACGCTGGCACAAGGCACACTTGCTAGGAGTAGTCAAACACCAACGGTACTCACACTAAAGGTAGCCGAGAGGAACAAGAACACACTCCTTATAAGTAAAAAGGGCCCTGTAGTGAGCTGTCTAGGACACTACAGGTAAGCGCGAAAAACAAACTCGCGTGTGATCTATACACTTAACACCAAAAAGTAAAAAAAAAGAGGTCAGGACCTGAACTATTGAGATTGAAGTTCCCGACCACAAAAAAGAAAAAAAACAGATTCAGAACTATAGAGGCGCCCTCCGTCTTGTTCATCTGGAAGGGGGGGGGATGAGCGCATTCGACTCTACTATACTTATCGTCGAGTGGTCTCGCCACCTTCCCCGAGACGCCAGTAAGCTACGTTGGTGCTCCGTTTTACAGTGAAATCTGTGTATAACTTGAAAATCGTATAGTGGTGGTGTCACGAGCGGTCTCCACTGGCTCGTTTATCAGTTAATCACTCGCAGCGTCGTATGCACGCCGTCCGGCAGCGCTTTGGGTATTCCCCTAACTTCTGCTCGCTAGCAGAGGTTAAGGGAATGACGTTACCGTGCAGGAAACATTAATCGCGGACAGTGCCCTATAGTTTAGCGGTATAGCATTTACGTTCCCCGGACGGGATGGTGGCGCCACCTATCAAAGTGTTTATGAATAAGAAAAGTGAGACGGATATTACAACGAGATTATCAGCCTGTGTTACCGCGCGAAGTATTGTTACACGTTGATTTTATTAATAATGAAAGTAAATAAATAGGAACAACGCACCAAATGCTAAAAACTCCAGGTTTCCGATTTGTTTACATTGATGTTGTAGTTAGGCCTAAACACGTTAGAAATGGGCAGCAATCTCAGAGACTGTGCCAACTTAATTGTATGCTCTATCGTAGAAGCTAACTGAAGGCAAGCGAAGGCACTTTAAGCAGTCGTTTGCTGCAAACAAAGTGAATCTTTCAACAACCACGTCACTTCAAAGCGGGCATCCCAGAGCGTCACCATGTTTGTCGTTAAATAGTGCACGTACAGTAAGTGGTACGGGTAACATATACGTATCTGCGCATGCACACTTCACGCTATCACGGTACGCCCGGGGTACACTAACTGTTTGATAGACAGTTATGGTAGGCGAGCGTGTTCGAGAGCTTCTCCTGTAACCTTCCACATGGGTGAGCCACGGACAACTCGAGAAGAATGCCGGAAGTGAGAAGGTGAGACAGCTCGCATTCGGCGGGCTGATGCTGCAGTCCGGGCACAAAAAACAAGCCCGGTAGGCCAAGTGCCTGCAGCAACTGCGTACGGATAATCCAGGAACCTTCGAAGCAAAGCTAAATTGCCAATGGGAATGCAGGAGCTGGTAACGGGCAGATCCTGCACACTATATACGCCGCCAAGTACATTCGCAATGTTAAACGTTTGTAACGTCGTTGCGCCGTCTGCATGGTGCATGAGTGTGAAAACCAAAGGGGTTTCACTATGCTCTGCTCCCGCAGAGACTACATGCCCTTTTTGAGATGCCTTAACGTCAGATTCACTCGGCATTTTAAACACTGGATTCTTTGTTTCGTGCATGCGAAGAAATGGTGTGGTAAGATGTTCGCCGCTGGTTCTCGTTTTTTTCCCCTAAGCACAGCGCTAATGTATCAGATACAATCGCCACGTCTACGCGGAATTCTCCAGCCTTTGTGCGTAGTGCCCAAAAACACCTTGCAAGATTGCGTGCGCGAACTCTACAATAAGTGGATGCTGGGCGCTTATACGACGTCCACCGCCCCGCGACTGTTTTTGGTTGAGTGTCGTCAGCAAGAAATTCTTTCACGGAAGATATTTTGCGCAAGTCTTTTCGCAAATGCTGCATCAGCAACGCATTGGATGGAATGCAGGTCGATGCACTGAGGGACGTAACTATAAAGAGGAATAGACGTCGTCGCACTCAAGTTTGAACAAGACTTAGTGACAGCACTTTGAGGCCTTCCGGCGTTTAACTAGTGAAAGTAGTTTCAAAATAAAAAAAACGTCATATTGCAGCTAGTTGTGCTACGTATTTATCAAGGTAAGGGTGCACGGTAATATTTTGCAATTCTTCAATACATACGGGATATTTGAAATCTAATAAGAGACGCAGATTCTTAGCGAATGCACGGATGCGCAAAAAAAAGTGGCTGCCCACTCATTTTAACACCCGAGCATGATGGCTGATTTGTTTCGCCAATTTCAATTTCGTGAGGCAAGTGTATCGCTGCGGTGGCGTTTTGGAAAGGCTGACTCATTATAGACTCACTAAATTGTGTCCAGCACTGTGGTAACGTGCGGTAAAAAAAAACTGGTTAGCTAGAAAATTATCTGATTTGGGGTTGAAAGGAAGCGTGCTACACTGACGACTGCATGAACGTGTCACGTGTGATCGTTTGCTGCGTCAGCGCGACCGCAGCGCCAGCCTTTCCAGTGGTTGCCCTCACCAGAACTCGTTTGGCCAACCAGCTCCTGTTCCGACAGCGAGAGTGGGCCTCATTGGCGGGCGCTGTTGGTGACGTCACTGCTTGAGTGAAAGGAGAGAGAGACAAGAGCTCAGTCGGCTGCTGGCTTCGGCATTGAACGCACGTGCGCTACGTTGGGAGAAAAAAAAAGTATTGTTTCCCGTAAGTACACCGCTTTATCGTCATGCCCGTCAACGTTGCCCCGACTATTGACGATCTTATTTCGCAGGCTCAATGGAAGATGCAGCACACGTCGAGCCTGCTTCGCTACGTCTTGCTCGCGGAGAGTTTGAAGATATGGGTCCCGTGTGACAATTCCTCAACCGACGATTCATCGAGCGATGACTCGTCCAGTGAAGATTCTTGGAGCGATGACGCGTCGACTGACGATGGTGCGGATTCGGCACCTGCTGTTTCTGGCGCTGGAGTCGAGGTAGGTAATGCAGAGGCGTCTACTGGATCTGATACCGTCTGTAGGGTTTTGCCGTCTGTTTCAGATGACGACGCCGGACCGCCGTGCAAGCGTCGCAGACTGGACGACTTCCCCGGCGAGTGGCGAGGTGACACGAACGATTTGAATACCCTAGAGCCCAGACCAGGACCAAGCGGCTTTCAGGACGACTCCTCGGAAGAAGACGACGGTGACGTCTAGCCAGTACGCGGGGCGCCCTTAGCCATTTGGTTGGACGTTGACTGGGAGGTATTTGAAAAGCCACTTAAGATCCAGACCTTTCTTTTCTTTACGAAGTTTAGTGTTCTTTTGTTGCATGTCTTTGCATGATGCGTCTTTTGATCTGTGTTTGTAAATAACATGTATTTCTTTTGGCGCGAAAAGTTTTAAATAAACGATTAGGCATATTGTACATCGAGAATAAAGATATACAGACGACATTATATAGGTACGACATTATCCTCCAGAAACACTACAAAGAACACAGACTTGCGAACTGCTAGATGGAGGCATAAAGAGCATCATTTATGACATCAGATATACACTTAACACCAAAAAGTAAAAAAAAAGAGGTCAGGACCTGAACTATTGAGATGAAGTCCCGACCACAAAAAAAGAAAAAAAAACAGATTCAGAACTATAGAGGCGCCCTCCGTCTTTGTTCATCTGGAAGGGGGGGGGATGAGCGCATTCGACTCTACTATACTTATCGTCGAGTGGTCTCGCCACCTTCCCCGAGACGCCAGTAAGCTTACGTTGGTGCTCCGTTTTACAGTGAAATCTGTGTATAACTTGAAAAATTCGTATAGTGGTGGTGTCACGAGCGGTCTCCACTGGCTCTTTTATCAGTTAATCACTCGCAGCGTCGTATGCACGCCGTCGGCAGCGCTTTGGGTTATTCCCCTAACTTCTGCGCGATAGCAGAGGTTAAGGGAATGACGTTACCGTGCAGGAAACATTAATCGCGGACAGTGCCCTATAGTTTAGCGGTATAGCATTTACGTTCCCCGGACGGGATGGTGGCGCCACCTATCAAAGTGTTTATGAATAAGAAAAGTGAGACGGATATTACAACGAGATTATCAGCCTGTGTTACCGCGCGAAGTATTGTTACACGTTGATTTTATTAATAATGAAAGTAAATAAATAGGAACAACGCACCAAATGCTAAAAACTCCAGGTTTCCGATTTGTTTACATTGATGTTGTAGTTAGGCCTAAACACGTTAGAAATGGGCAGCAATCTCAGAGACTGTGCCAACTTAATTGTATGCTCTATCGTAGAAGCTAACTGAAGGCAAGCGAAGGCACTTTAAGCAGTCGTTTGCTGCAAACAAAGTGAATCTTTCAACAACCACGTCACTTCAAAGCGGGCATCCCAGAGCGTCACCATGTTTGTCGTTAAATAGTGCACGTACAGTAAGTGGTACGGGTAACATATACGTATCTGCGCATGCAAACTTCACGCTATCACGGTACGCCCGGGGTACACTAACTGTTTGATAGACAGTTATAGTAGGCGAGCGTGTTCGAGAGCTTCTCCTGTAACCTTCCACATGGGTGAGCCACGGACAACTCGAGAAGAATGCCGGAAGTGAGAAGGTGAGACAGCTCGCATTCGGCGGGCTGATGCTGCAGTCCGGGCACAAAAAACAAGCCCGGTAGGCCAAGTGCCGGCAGCAACTGCGTACGGATAATCCAGGAACCTTCGAAGCAAAGCTAAATTGCCAATGGGAATGCAGGAGCTGGTAACGGGCAGATCCTGCACACTATATACGCCGCCAAGTACATTCGCAATGTTAAACGTTTGTAACGTCGTTGCGCCGTCTGCATGGTGCATGAGTGTGAAAACCAAAGGGGTTTCACTATGCTCTGCTCCCGCAGAGACTACATGCCCTTTTTGAGATGCCTTAACGTCAGATTCACTCGGCATTTTAAACACTGGATTCTTTGTTTCGTGCATGCGAAGAAATGGTGTGGTAAGATGTTCGCCGCTGGTTCTCGTTTTTTTTCCCCTAAGCACAGCGCTAATGTATCAGATACAATCGCCACGTCTACGCGGAATTCTCCAGCCTTTGTGCGTAGTGCCCAAAAACACCTTGCAAGATTGCGTGCGCGAACTCTACAATAAGTGGATGCTGGGCGCTTATACGACGTCCACCGCCCCGCGACTGTTTTTGGTTGAGTGTCGTCAGCAAGAAATTCTTTCACGGAAGATATTTTGCGCAAGTCTTTTCGCAAATGCTGCATCAGCAACGCATTGGATGGAATGCAGGTCGATGCACTGAGGGACGTAACTATAAAGAGGAATAGACGTCGTCGCACTCAAGTTTGAACAAGACTTAGTGACAGCACTTTGAGGCCTTCCGGCGTTTAACTAGTGAAAGTAGTTTCAAAATAAAAAAAAACGTCATATTGCAGCTAGTTGTGCTACGTATTTATCAAGGTAAGGGTGCACGGTAATATTTTGCAATTCTTCAATACATACGGGATATTTTAAATCTAATAAGAGACGCAGATTCTTAGCGAATGCACGGATGCGCAAAAAAAAGTGGCTGCCCACTCATTTTAACACCCGAGCATGATGGCTGATTTGTTTCGCCAATTTCAATTTCGTGAGGCAAGTGTATCGCTGCGGTGGCGTTTTGGAAAGGCTGACTCATTATAGACTCACTAAATTGTGTCCAGCACTGTGGTAACGTGCGGTAAAAAAAAACTGGTTAGCTAGAAAATTATCTGATTTGGGGTTGAAAGGAAGCGTGCTACACTGACGACTGCATGAACGTGTCACGTGTGTTCGTTTGCTGCGTCAGCGCGACCGCAGCGCCAGCCTTTCCAGTGGTTGCCCTCACCAGAACTCGTTTGGCCAACCAGCTCCTGTTCCGACAGCGAGAGTGGGCCTCATTGGCGGGCGCTGTTGGTGACGTCACTGCTTGAGTGAAAGGAGAGAGAGACAAGAGCTCAGTCGGCTGCTGGCTTCGGCATTGAACGCACGTGCGCTACGTTGGGAGAAAAAAAAAGTATTGTTTCCCGTAAGTACACCGCTTTATCGTCATGCCCGTCAACGTTGCCCCGACTATTGACGATCTTATTTCGCAGGCTCAATGGAAGATGCAGCACACGTCGAGCCTGCTTCGCTACGTCTTGCTCGCGGAGAGTTTGAAGATATGGGTCCCGTGTGACGATTACTCAAGCGACAACTCATCGAGCGATGACTCGTCCAGTGAAGATTCATGGAGCGATGACTCGTCGACTGACGATGGTGCGGATTCGGCACCTGCTGTTTCTGGCGCTGGAGTCGAGGTAGGTAATGCAGAGGCGTCTACTGGATCTGATACCCTCTGTAGGGTTTTACTGTCTGTTTCAGATGACGACGCCGGACCGCCATGCAAGCGTCGCAGACTGGACGACTTCCCTGGCGAGGTGACACAGACAATTTGAATACCCTAGAGCCCAGACCAGGACCAAGCGGCTTTCAGGACGACTCCTCGGAAGAAGACGACGGTGACGTCTAGCCAGTACGCGCGGCGCCCTTAGCCATTTCGTTGGACGTTGACTGGGAGGTATTTGAAAAGCCACTTAAGATCCAGACCTTTCTTTTCTTTACGAAGTTTAGTGTTCTTTTGTTGCATGTATTTGCATGATGCGTCTTTTGATCTGTGTTTGTAAATAACATGTATTTCTTTTGGCGCGAAAAGTTTTAAATAAACGATTAGGCATATTGTACATCGAGAATAAAGATATACAGACGACATTATATAGGTACGACATTATCCTCCAGAAACACTACAAAGAACACAGACTTGCGAACTGCTAGATGGAGGCATAAAGAGCATCATTTATGACATCAGATATACACTTAACACCAAAAAGTAAAAAAAAGAGGTCAGGACCTGAACTATTGAGATGAAGTCCCGACCACAAAAAAAGAAAAAAAAACAGATTCAGAACTATAGAGGCGCCCTCCGTCTTTGTTCATCTGGAAGGGGGGGGATGAGCGCATTCGACTCTACTATACTTATCGTCGAGTGGTCTCGCCACCTTCCCCGAGACGCCAGTAAGCTTACGTTGGTGCTCCGTTTTACAGTGAAATCTGTGTATAACTTGAAAAATTCGTATAGTGGTGGTGTCACGAGCGGTCTCCACTGGCTCTTTTATCAGTTAATCACTCGCAGCGTCGTATGCACGCCGTCGGCAGCGCTTTGGGTTATTCCCCTAACTTCTGCGCGATAGCAGAGGTTAAGGGAATGACGTTACCGTGCAGGAAACATTAATCGCGGACAGTGCCCTATAGTTTAGCGGTATAGCATTTACGTTCCCCGGACGGGATGGTGGCGCCACCTATCAAAGTGTTTATGAATAAGAAAAGTGAGACGGATATTACAACGAGATTATCAGCCTGTGTTACCGCGCGAAGTATTGTTACACGTTGATTTTATTAATAATGAAAGTAAATAAATAGGAACAACGCACCAAATGCTAAAAACTCCAGGTTTCCGATTTGTTTACATTGATGTTGTAGTTAGGCCTAAACACGTTAGAAATGGGCAGCAATCTCAGAGACTGTGCCAACTTAATTGTATGCTCTATCGTAGAAGCTAACTGAAGGCAAGCGAAGGCACTTTAAGCAGTCGTTTGCTGCAAACAAAGTGAATCTTTCAACAACCACGTCACTTCAAAGCGGGCATCCCAGAGCGTCACCATGTTTGTCGTTAAATAGTGCACGTACAGTAAGTGGTACGGGTAACATATACGTATCTGCGCATGCACACTTCACGCTATCACGGTACGCCCGGGGTACACTAACTGTTTGATAGACAGTTATGGTAGGCGAGCGTGTTCGAGAGCTTCTCCTGTAACCTTCCACATGGGTGAGCCACGGACAACTCGAGAAGAATGCCGGAAGTGAGAAGGTGAGACAGCTCGCATTCGGCGGGCTGATGCTGCAGTCCGGGCACAAAAAACAAGCCCGGTAGGCCAAGTGCCGGCAGCAACTGCGTACGGATAATCCAGGAACCTTCGAAGCAAAGCTAAATTGCCAATGGGAATGCAGGAGCTGGTAACGGGCAGATCCTGCACACTATATACGCCGCCAAGTACATTCGCAATGTTAAACGTTTGTAACGTCGTTGCGCCGTCTGCATGGTGCATGAGTGTGAAAACCAAAGGGGTTTCACTATGCTCTGCTCCCGCAGAGACTACATGCCCTTTTTGAGATGCCTTAACGTCAGATTCACTCGGCATTTTAAACACTGGATTCTTTGTTTCGTGCATGCGAAGAAATGGTGTGGTAAGATGTTCGCCGCTGGTTCTCGTTTTTTTTCCCCTAAGCACAGCGCTAATGTATCAGATACAATCGCCACGTCTACGCGGAATTCTCCAGCCTTTGTGCGTAGTGCCCAAAAACACCTTGCAAGATTGCGTGCGCGAACTCTACAATAAGTGGATGCTGGGCGCTTATACGACGTCCACCGCCCCGCGACTGTTTTTGGTTGAGTGTCGTCAGCAAGAAATTCTTTCACGGAAGATATTTTGCGCAAGTCTTTTCGCAAATGCTGCATCAGCAACGCATTGGATGGAATGCAGGTCGATGCACTGAGGGACGTAACTATAAAGAGGAATAGACGTCGTCGCACTCAAGTTTGAACAAGACTTAGTGACAGCACTTTGAGGCCTTCCGGCGTTTAACTAGTGAAAGTAGTTTCAAAATAAAAAAAACGTCATATTGCAGCTAGTTGTGCTACGTATTTATCAAGGTAAGGGTGCACGGTAATATTTTGCAATTCTTCAATACATACGGGATATTTGAAATCTAATAAGAGACGCAGATTCTTAGCGAATGCACGGATGCGCAAAAAAAAGTGGCTGCCCACTCATTTTAACACCCGAGCATGATGGCTGATTTGTTTCGCCAATTTCAATTTCGTGAGGCAAGTGTATCGCTGCGGTGGCGTTTTGGAAAGGCTGACTCATTATAGACTCACTAAATTGTGTCCAGCACTGTGGTAACGTGCGGTAAAAAAAAAACTAGTTAGCTAGAAAATTATCTGATTTGGGGTTGAAAGGAAGCGTGCTACACTGACGACTGCATGAACGTGTCACGTGTGATCGTTTGCTGCGTCAGCGCGACCGCAGCGCCAGCCTTTCCAGTGGTTGCCCTCACCAGAACTCGTTTGGCCAACCAGCTCCTGTTCTGACAGCGAGAGTGGGCCTCATTGGCGGGCGCTGTTGGTGACGTCACTGCTTGAGTGAAAGGAGAGAGAGAGAAGAGCTCAGTCGGCTGCTGGCTTCGGCATTGAACGCACGTGCGCTACGTTGGGAGAAAAAAAAAGTATTGTTTCCCGTAAGTACACCGCTTTATCGTCATGCCCGTCAACGTTGCCCCGACTATTGACGATCTTATTTCGCAGGCTCAATGGAAGATGCAGCACACGTCGAGCCTGCTTCGCTACGTCTTGCTCGCGGAGAGTTTGAAGATATGGGTCCCGTGTGACGATTCCTCAAGAGACAACTCATCGAGCGATGACTCGTCCAGTGAAGATTCATGGAGCGATGACGCGTCGACTGACGATGGTGCGGATTCGGCACCTGCTGTTTCTGGCGCTGGAGTCGAGGTAGGTAATGCAGAGGCGTCTACTGGATCTGATACCGTCTGTAGGGTTTTACCGTCTGTTTCAGATGACGACGCCGGACCGCCGTGCAAGCGTCGCAGACTGGACGACTTCCCCGGCGAGTGGCGAGGTGACACGAACGATTTGAATACCCTAGAGCCCAGACCAGGACCAAGCGGCTTTCAGGACGACTCCTCGGAAGAAGACGACGGTGACGTCTAGCCAGTACGCGGGGCGCCCTTAGCCATTTGGTTGGACGTTGACTGGGAGGTATTTGAAAAGCCACTTAAGATCCAGACCTTTCTTTTCTTTACGAAGTTTAGTGTTCTTTTGTTGCATGTCTTTGCATGATGCGTCTTTTGATCTGTGTTTGTAAATAACATGTATTTCTTTTGGCGCGAAAAGTTTTAAATAAACGATTAGGCATATTGTACATCGAGAATAAAGATATACAGACGACATTATATAGGTACGACATTATCCTCCAGAAACACTACAAAGAACACAGACTTGCGAACTGCTAGATGGAGGCATAAAGAGCATCATTTATGACATCAGATATACACTTAACACCAAAAAGTAAAAAAAAGAGGTCAGGACCTGAACTATTGAGATGAAGTCCCGACCACAAAAAAAGAAAAAAAAACAGATTCAGAACTATAGAGGCGCCCTCCGTCTTTGTTCATCTGGAAGGGGGGGGATGAGCGCATTCGACTCTACTATACTTATCGTCGAGTGGTCTCGCCACCTTCCCCGAGACGCCAGTAAGCTTACGTTGGTGCTCCGTTTTACAGTGAAATCTGTGTATAACTTGAAAAATTCGTATAGTGGTGGTGTCACGAGCGGTCTCCACTGGCTCTTTTATCAGTTAATCACTCGCAGCGTCGTATGCACGCCGTCGGCAGCGCTTTGGGTTATTCCCCTAACTTCTGCGCGATAGCAGAGGTTAAGGGAATGACGTTACCGTGCAGGAAACATTAATCGCGGACAGTGCCCTATAGTTTAGCGGTATAGCATTTACGTTCCCCGGACGGGATGGTGGCGCCACCTATCAAAGTGTTTATGAATAAGAAAAGTGAGACGGATATTACAACGAGATTATCAGCCTGTGTTACCGCGCGAAGTATTGTTACACGTTGATTTTATTAATAATGAAAGTAAATAAATAGGAACAACGCACCAAATGCTAAAAACTCCAGGTTTCCGATTTGTTTACATTGATGTTGTAGTTAGGCCTAAACACGTTAGAAATGGGCAGCAATCTCAGAGACTGTGCCAACTTAATTGTATGCTCTATCGTAGAAGCTAACTGAAGGCAAGCGAAGGCACTTTAAGCAGTCGTTTGCTGCAAACAAAGTGAATCTTTCAACAACCACGTCACTTCAAAGCGGGCATCCCAGAGCGTCACCATGTTTGTCGTTAAATAGTGCACGTACAGTAAGTGGTACGGGTAACATATACGTATCTGCGCATGCACACTTCACGCTATCACGGTACGCCCGGGGTACACTAACTGTTTGATAGACAGTTATGGTAGGCGAGCGTGTTCGAGAGCTTCTCCTGTAACCTTCCACATGGGTGAGCCACGGACAACTCGAGAAGAATGCCGGAAGTGAGAAGGTGAGACAGCTCGCATTCGGCGGGCTGATGCTGCAGTCCGGGCACAAAAAACAAGCCCGGTAGGCCAAGTGCCGGCAGCAACTGCGTACGGATAATCCAGGAACCTTCGAAGCAAAGCTAAATTGCCAATGGGAATGCAGGAGCTGGTAACGGGCAGATCCTGCACACTATATACGCCGCCAAGTACATTCGCAATGTTAAACGTTTGTAACGTCGTTGCGCCGTCTGCATGGTGCATGAGTGTGAAAACCAAAGGGGTTTCACTATGCTCTGCTCCCGCAGAGACTACATGCCCTTTTTGAGATGCCTTAACGTCAGATTCACTCGGCATTTTAAACACTGGATTCTTTGTTTCGTGCATGCGAAGAAATGGTGTGGTAAGATGTTCGCCGCTGGTTCTCGTTTTTTTCCCCTAAGCACAGCGCTAATGTATCAGATACAATCGCCACGTCTACGCGGAATTCTCCAGCCTTTGTGCGTAGTGCCCAAAAACACCTTGCAAGATTGCGTGCGCGAACTCTACAATAAGTGGATGCTGGGCGCTTATACGACGTCCACCGCCCCGCGACTGTTTTTGGTTGAGTGTCGTCAGCAAGAAATTCTTTCACGGAAGATATTTTGCGCAAGTCTTTTCGCAAATGCTGCATCAGCAACGCATTGGATGGAATGCAGGTCGATGCACTGAGGGACGTAACTATAAAGAGGAATAGACGTCGTCGCACTCAAGTTTGAACAAGACTTAGTGACAGCACTTTGAGGCCTTCCGGCGTTTAACTAGTGAAAGTAGTTTCAAAATAAAAAAAAACGTCATATTGCAGCTAGTTGTGCTACGTATTTATCAAGGTAAGGGTGCACGGTAATATTTTGCAATTCTTCAATACATACGGGATATTTTAAATCTAATAAGAGACGCAGATTCTTAGCGAATGCACGGATGCGCAAAAAAAAGTGGCTGCCCACTCATTTTAACACCCGAGCATGATGGCTGATTTGTTTCGCCAATTTCAATTTCGTGAGGCAAGTGTATCGCTGCGGTGGCGTTTTGGAAAGGCTGACTCATTATAGACTCACTAAATTGTGTCCAGCACTGTGGTAACGTGCGGTAAAAAAAAACTGGTTAGCTAGAAAATTATCTGATTTGGGGTTGAAAGGAAGCGTGCTACACTGACGACTGCATGAACGTGTCACGTGTGATCGTTTGCTGCGTCAGCGCGACCGCAGCGCCAGCCTTTCCAGTGGTTGCCCTCACCAGAACTCGTTTGGCCAACCAGCTCCTGTTCCGACAGCGAGAGTGGGCCTCATTGGCGGGCGCTGTTGGTGACGTCACTGCTTGAGTGAAAGGAGAGAGAGACAAGAGCTCAGTCGGCTGCTGGCTTCGGCATTGAACGCACGTGCGCTACGTTGGGAGAAAAAAAAAGTATTGTTTCCCGTAAGTACACCGCTTTATCGTCATGCCCGTCAACGTTGCCCCGACTATTGACGATCTTATTTCGCAGGCTCAATGGAAGATGCAGCACACGTCGAGCCTGCTTCGCTACGTCTTGCTCGCGGAGAGTTTGAAGATATGGGTCCCGTGTGACGATTCCTCAACCGACGATTCATCGAGCGATGACTCGTCCAGTGAAGATTCTTGGAGCGATGACGCGTCGACTGACGATGGTGCGGATTCGGCACCTGCTGTTTCTGGCGCTGGAGTCGAGGTAGGTAATGCAGAGGCGTCTACTGGATCTGATACCGTCTGTAGGGTTTTACCGTCTGTTTCAGATGACGACGCCGGACCGCCGTGCAAGCGTCGCAGACTGGACGACTTCCCCGGCGAGTGGCGAGGTGACACGAACGATTTGAATACCCTAGAGCCCAGACCAGGACCAAGCGGCTTTCAGGACGACTCCTCGGAAGAAGACGACGGTGACGTCTAGCCAGTACGCGGGGCGCCCTTAGCCATTTGGTTGGACGTTGACTGGGAGGTATTTGAAAAGCCACTTAAGATCCAGACCTTTCTTTTCTTTACGAAGTTTAGTGTTCTTTTGTTGCATGTCTTTGCATGATGCGTCTTTTGATCTGTGTTTGTAAATAACATGTATTTCTTTTGGCGCGAAAAGTTTTAAATAAACGATTAGGCATATTGTACATCGAGAATAAAGATATACAGACGACATTATATAGGTACGACATTATCCTCCAGAAACACTACAAAGAACACAGACTTGCGAACTGCTAGATGGAGGCATAAAGAGCATCATTTATGACATCAGATATACACTTAACACCAAAAAGTAAAAAAAAGAGGTCAGGACCTGAACTATTGAGATGAAGTCCCGACCACAAAAAAAGAAAAAAAAACAGATTCAGAACTATAGAGGCGCCCTCCGTCTTTGTTCATCTGGAAGGGGGGGGATGAGCGCATTCGACTCTACTATACTTATCGTCGAGTGGTCTCGCCACCTTCCCCGAGACGCCAGTAAGCTTACGTTGGTGCTCCGTTTTACAGTGAAATCTGTGTATAACTTGAAAAATTCGTATAGTGGTGGTGTCACGAGCGGTCTCCACTGGCTCTTTTATCAGTTAATCACTCGCAGCGTCGTATGCACGCCGTCGGCAGCGCTTTGGGTTATTCCCCTAACTTCTGCGCGATAGCAGAGGTTAAGGGAATGACGTTACCGTGCAGGAAACATTAATCGCGGACAGTGCCCTATAGTTTAGCGGTATAGCATTTACGTTCCCCGGACGGGATGGTGGCGCCACCTATCAAAGTGTTTATGAATAAGAAAAGTGAGACGGATATTACAACGAGATTATCAGCCTGTGTTACCGCGCGAAGTATTGTTACACGTTGATTTTATTAATAATGAAAGTAAATAAATAGGAACAACGCACCAAATGCTAAAAACTCCAGGTTTCCGATTTGTTTACATTGATGTTGTAGTTAGGCCTAAACACGTTAGAAATGGGCAGCAATCTCAGAGACTGTGCCAACTTAATTGTATGCTCTATCGTAGAAGCTAACTGAAGGCAAGCGAAGGCACTTTAAGCAGTCGTTTGCTGCAAACAAAGTGAATCTTTCAACAACCACGTCACTTCAAAGCGGGCATCCCAGAGCGTCACCATGTTTGTCGTTAAATAGTGCACGTACAGTAAGTGGTACGGGTAACATATACGTATCTGCGCATGCACACTTCACGCTATCACGGTACGCCCGGGGTACACTAACTGTTTGATAGACAGTTATGGTAGGCGAGCGTGTTCGAGAGCTTCTCCTGTAACCTTCCACATGGGTGAGCCACGGACAACTCGAGAAGAATGCCGGAAGTGAGAAGGTGAGACAGCTCGCATTCGGCGGGCTGATGCTGCAGTCCGGGCACAAAAAACAAGCCCGGTAGGCCAAGTGCCGGCAGCAACTGCGTACGGATAATCCAGGAACCTTCGAAGCAAAGCTAAATTGCCAATGGGAATGCAGGAGCTGGTAACGGGCAGATCCTGCACACTATATACGCCGCCAAGTACATTCGCAATGTTAAACGTTTGTAACGTCGTTGCGCCGTCTGCATGGTGCATGAGTGTGAAAACCAAAGGGGTTTCACTATGCTCTGCTCCCGCAGAGACTACATGCCCTTTTTGAGATGCCTTAACGTCAGATTCACTCGGCATTTTAAACACTGGATTCTTTGTTTCGTGCATGCGAAGAAATGGTGTGGTAAGATGTTCGCCGCTGGTTCTCGTTTTTTTCCCCTAAGCACAGCGCTAATGTATCAGATACAATCGCCACGTCTACGCGGAATTCTCCAGCCTTTGTGCGTAGTGCCCAAAAACACCTTGCAAGATTGCGTGCGCGAACTCTACAATAAGTGGATGCTGGGCGCTTATACGACGTCCACCGCCCCGCGACTGTTTTTGGTTGAGTGTCGTCAGCAAGAAATTCTTTCACGGAAGATATTTTGCGCAAGTCTTTTCGCAAATGCTGCATCAGCAACGCATTGGATGGAATGCAGGTCGATGCACTGAGGGACGTAACTATAAAGAGGAATAGACGTCGTCGCACTCAAGTTTGAACAAGACTTAGTGACAGCACTTTGAGGCCTTCCGGCGTTTAACTAGTGAAAGTAGTTTCAAAATAAAAAAAAACGTCATATTGCAGCTAGTTGTGCTACGTATTTATCAAGGTAAGGGTGCACGGTAATATTTTGCAATTCTTCAATACATACGGGATATTTAAATCTAATAAGAGACGCAGATTCTTAGCGAATGCACGGATGCGCAAAAAAAAGTGGCTGCCACTTAAAGACCAGAGCATTATTTGTTTCGCCAATTTCAATTTCGTGAGGCAAGTGTATCGCTGCGGTGGCGTTTTGGAAAGGCTGGACCATTATAGACTCACTAAATTGTGTCCAGCACTGGTGGTAACGTGCGGTAAAAAAAACTGGTTAGCTAGAAAATTATCTGATTTGGGGTTGAAAGGAGAGCGTGCTACAACTGACCGACTGCATGAACGTGTCACGTGTGATCGTTTGCTGCGTCAGCGCGACCCGCAGCGCCAGCCTTTCCAGTGGTTGCCCTCACCAGACTCGTTTGGCCAACCAGCTCCTGTTCTGACAGCGAGAGTGGGCCTCATTGGCGGGCGCTGGTGGTGACGTCACTGCTTGAGTGAAAGGGAGAGAGAGAAGAGCTCAGTCGGCTGCTGGCTTCGGCATTGAACGCACGTGCGCTACTTGGGGAGAAAAAAAAAAGTATTGTTTCCCGTAAGTACAACCGCTTTATCGTCATGCCCGTCAACGTTGCCCCCGACTAATGGAGCGATGACTCGTCCAGTGAAGATTCATGGAGCGATGACTCGTCCAGTGAAGATTCATGGAGCGATGACTCGTCCAGTGAAGATTCATGGAGCGATGACTCGTCCAGTGAAGATTCATGGAGCGATGACTCGTCCAGTGAAGATTCATGGAGCGATGACTCGTCCAGTGAAGATTCATGGAGCGATGACTCGTCCAGTGAAGATTCATGGAGCGATGACTCGTCCAGTGAAGATTCATGGAGCGATGACTCGTCCAGTGAAGATTCATGGAGCGATGACTCGTCCAGTGAAGATTCATGGAGCGATGACTCGTCCAGTGAAGATTCATGGAGCGATGACTCGTCCAGTGAAGATTCATGGAGCGATGACTCGTCCAGTGAAGATTCATGGAGCGATGACTCGTCCAGTGAAGATTCATGGAGCGATGACTCGTCCAGTGAAGATTCATGGAGCGATGACTCGTCCAGTGAAGATTCATGGAGCGATGACTCGTCCAGTGAAGATTCATGGAGCGATGACTCGTCCAGTGAAGATTCATGGAGCGATGACTCGTCCAGTGAAGATTCATGGAGCGATGACTCGTCCAGTGAAGATTCATGGAGCGATGACTCGTCCAGTGAAGATTCATGGAGCGATGACTCGTCCAGTGAAGATTCATGGAGCGATGACTCGTCCAGTGAAGATTCATGGAGCGATGACTCGTCCAGTGAAGATTCATGGAGCGATGACTCGTCCAGTGAAGATTCATGGAGCGATGACTCGTCCAGTGAAGATTCATGGAGCGATGACTCGTCCAGTGAAGATTCATGGAGCGATGACTCGTCCAGTGAAGATTCATGGAGCGATGACTCGTCGACTGACGATGGTGCGGATTCGGCACCTGCTGTTTCTGGCGCTGGAGTCGAGGTAGGTAATGCAGAGGCGTCTACTGGATCTGATACCGTCTGTAGGGTTTTACCGTCTGTTTCAGATGACGACGCCGGACCGCCGTGCAAGC